>MU749348.1:0-16190 GCA_026770625.1 Nicotiana glauca | reverse complement strand
CAAGCCCGACCTTTTTCCCATTTACCATTCCAATTATTATCTCAAATATTCCAAATTTAGTAAAATCTCCTGTTTACATAATGATAAGATGAGAGCGGAAAACAAAAACACTGAAATAACAGCCCATCAGGATCTGGTGTCACAAGTCTGAGCCTCTAAACATCTGAATAATATCCTATACAACCAAGTCTAAAGCAGAAGTACAAGAGACAACGAGAAGGAGAGATCCGGTCCCGCGAACGCCGGCAGCTACCTCTATAACTCCGCAGTAAGATGAAACAGCAGCAATGTATATATCAACTGCCCTCCTGGATCCCTGTATCTACACACAAGGTGCAGGGAATAGAGTGAGTACTCCGACTCAGTGAGTAATAGCAATAAATAATAACTGGAAGTAAGAAAACCTGTAAGAACACTAAACAGTTCTAAAAGTAACAGTACAGGTAAGAACATATCTAAGGAGGAAAGTCCAGTATCAGTCTACTACTGTCCCACAATTGTTCCAATACTGCTGCGGCGCGCAGCCCGATCCTTACTAATACTGCTGCGGTGTGCAGCCCGATCCTTACTAATACTGCTGCGGTGTGCAGCCCGATACAATATAGTATATATAGTGCTGCGGCGTGCAGCCCGATCCAATATAACTGATATAATGCTACGGCGTGCAGCCCGATCCAATATAAAAGTAACTACGCTCACTAGGGGTGTGTGCAGACTCCGGAGGGGCTCCTTCAGCCCAAGCGCTATACTACTGCGGCGTGCAGTCCAATCCATATATATATATAACACTACGACATGCAGTCCAATCCATATATATATCATATATATAATACTGCGGTGTGCAGTCCGATCCAATATATGTACATGTATATACTGCTGCGGCGTGCAGCCCGATCCGGTATATATCAAATACCTCGCTATGGGTCCTCGACCCCTCTCAGTCCATATAGACTTGGCCTCACGAGCCCACTCAGCCAGAACAGGGTATTCAACCCTAGGTATTCTCACTTAGTGCACATTTCTAATACCGGTTCATGTTATGCTTTACAGCTAAGAGTATAACTGAGAGTATGTGTTCAACAGGTATAGGGGTCATTTAGCTCCACAGGCTTCCCTAAGGTTCTACAGATCGACACAAGGCCCCAAACATGGCAACTAGCCCAAATATTCGGATATAAGCTCAGTCTCAGTCGATAAGTACAGTAAACCATCAATCGGGATGGACTAAGCCCGAATCCCCAGTCATAATATCACCACGGTCATCACATGACGCATGTTTCATCTCAACATAGCACCGTATAGTGCAAATACGGGGTTTCAAACCCTCAGTATATAATTCATGACTACCACTCACCTCGGACCGGCCAAAATCCTAGCTCGCCTTGTGATTCCCTCTCAAATCGACCTCCTCGGGTGCCAAATCTGATCAAAACCAATAAGAATACATCAAAATAGGCTAATGGAACATAACCCAATTAAAATGATTCGAAAAACACACAAAAACACGAAGTTGCCAAAACCCGAGCCTCGGTCCCCCTTCTCGAAAAATTACAAAACGTACATTTTCGGAACCCTCGTCTCACCACGAGTCCATACATATCGAATTTATCAAAATCGAAATCCATTTGACCCCTCAAATTATCATTTTATCATTTCTTAGGCCTTAAGCAAAACCTCCATTTTCATACTTTGATTCCTCCAATTTCAGTGATTAAATCCATGTTTTACCGCTTTAATAACATTATCTAGGTCCAAGAGTCCTTACATGATGATACTCTACGAATTTCTCTTCAAAATCGCCCAAAATCGCCTTAGCTCGCACCCCAAATTGATGTTTACACTTCTGAAAATCGAATACACTGATCTCATTTAACCCTTCTGTGATTTTCGCTTCTGCGGCTCCCATAACCGCTTCTGCGGTACCGCTTCCGCATTCAAATAACCGTTTCTGCGATTTAACTTAAAATTCCGCTTGACCGCTTCTGCGGTCCTACACTACTTCTGCGGTAACCGCTTTTTCGGTCAATATACCGCTTCTGCGATCTCACTCAATTTCTCAGGACCACTTCTGTGGTCACAAATCCGCTTCTGCGGAGACCGCTTCTGCGGAAACACCCCAGGCCACCTAGGACCGCTTTTGCAACCAAAGAGCCGCATCTGCGGAACCGCTCCTGCGGTCCTATTTCCGCAGATGCAGAAATACCAGAAGCTTTAAGAACAGACCTGCAATTTTACCAATTTCCTTCCGTTTAACCATCCGAAACCATCCCGAGGCCGCCGGGACCTCAACCAAAAGCACAGATATGATCTAATACTTCATTCAAACTTGCTCGAATCATCAAAATGCTAACGTTAACATCAAAATCCTCAATTATGATCAAATCAAAGCCCAAATTTTCTTAAAAACTTCAGAATTGCATATTCGATCAAAAATCCGACCTAAACACCTTCGAATGACCTAAAAATTTGCACGCATATCCAAAATTACCTAACGGAGCTACTGCAACTCTCGGAATTCCATTCCGACTTCCGGATCGAAATCTCACCTATCAACCGGATTCCGCCAAAATTCCAACTTCGCCAATTCGAGCCTATTTTTACACCGGACTTCCAAATTCAATTCTGATCGCTCCCCTAATTCATAAATCACCTCCCGAAACTAACCGAACCACCGGAATTCGCATCTGAGCTCTCTAACCACATAGTCAACTTCAGGTTGACTTTTTCTAAAACAAACTCCATTCTAAGAGGCTATATGCCTTATTTTCAACTAGAATCGACCCAAATTCACCCGATAGACTCTAATACTGATATAGAAACATGAAGCACACAATAAAGGGGAAACAGGGCGGTAACTCATGTGACGACGGATCGGGTCGTCACAATATCATAGTTGAAAGCCAATCTGGACAACTACAAAGAATAAATAAATTAAATGCAGCATACATAGGTTTGCAATATCCATTACTATTTCCGTATGGTGAAGATGGATACCGAGAAGATATTCCTTTGAATGATATTGATGATTCAACTGGTGGAAGAAAATGTGTTAGCACACGTGAGTACTTATCATATAAAATCCAAGAAAGGAAGGATGAAGATCCAACAATTGTGTCAGCTAGAAGATTATTTCAGCAATTCTTGGTAGATGGTTATATAATGATGGAATCTTCTCGATTAAGGTTTATTAGGCTTCATAAAAAACAATTGAGAGCACATTTTTATAAAGGGTTACAAGATGTTGTTTTACATGGGTATATAGAACCTTCTTCTCAAGGACAAAAGAGTTATACTCTCTTCCAGCTTTACGGGAGGTGCACGTTATATGTTGCAGAATTATCAAGATGCCATGGCAATTTACAAATGGGCGGGGTACCCAGATCTGTTCATCACTTTTACTTGCAACCCAAAATAGCAAGAGATTACTAGATTTGTGGAGAGTAGGGGGTTATCTCTAGAAGATCATCTCGACATTTTAACAAGGGTTTTCAAAATCAAGCTGGATCGCATGATAAAGGATCTACGCGATAATAAATTTTTTGGAGAAGTAAAAGCAGGTACAATTTTAATGTTCTACAAAATTATTATATTTGCGCATTAATGTTATCATATGCTAATATTAAAAATAACTAACATATAAGCTTAATGATCTAATTACATCTTCATTCTTCAGTGATTTATATAGTTGAATTCCAAAAGCGAGGCTTGCCTCATGCACATATCTTGCTTTTTCTTATGAATAAATACCCAAATGTCGCTGATATCAATGGAATAATTTTAGCAGAATTACCAAATAAAAAAGTAGATCCTTCTTATTATAATGTTGTTACAAATTTTATGATACATGGTACTTGTGGCACTGCTAGAAATTGTTCTCCGTGCATGAAAAATGGTTGATTCACAAAGCACTTTCCAAAAAAATTTGTGTCATCAACCACAATTGATGAAGATGGGTATCAAATTTATAGAAGAAGGGATGATGGTAGAACTGCAAATAGAGTAGGTATTGAGTTGGATAATAGGTATGTTGTACCACACATAGATTTTTATTAATTAAGTATGGTGCACATATTAAAGTGGAGTGGTGTAATCAATAACGATCCATTAAATACTTATTTAAGTATGAAAATAAAGGTAATGATCGTGTCATCGCAGCTTTTTCTCAAAGTGTAAATAATGAAGAATCGGGGGTCGTTGATGAAATAAATATGTATTGTGATTACTAATACATATCACCTTGTGAAGCTGCTTGGAGAATTTTTAAATTCCCAATACACCATAGAGAACCACCGGTAGAAAGGCTATCTTTTCACCTACCAAATAATCAAACGGTCATATTTTCGGATGATGATCCAATTGATGTTGTTGTCAATAGACCAACCATGAAGGAATCTATGTTTTTAAGCTGGTTTGAAACTAATAAGACATTTGCTGAAGCAAGAGAATTGACTTATGCAGAATTCCCTCTAAAGTTTGTGTGGAAACAAAACATTAAAAGATGGGAAAAAAGAAGAACATCTGCATTTTTTATTGGGAGAATATTCTTTGTCCCACCTGGCTCTGGCGATCAATATTACCTTAGATTGTTGTTGAATGTCATTAAAAGTTCAAAGAGTTATGACGATTTAAAAAAAATCAACGGGGTTGATCATGAGACTTTTAGAGATGCATATTATGCGCTTGGTTTATTAGATGATGACAAGGAATACGTGGATGCTATAATGGAAGCAAGTAATTGGGGAACGACATGATATCTTAGGCAATTATTTGCTATGCTACTTTTATCAAATTCAATGTCACGTCTAGAAATTGTTTGGCAAGCAACATGGCATTCACTAGCAGAAGATATCCTTCATGAAGAAAGAAGAATATTGGATCACCCAGGTATTTTTTTTAATGCTTACAATTTCGATTTATGATATGATAGTTATGAAGCATGGCCGATTTGCGTAACTTTATTAATTAATTTTCTTTTTACTTACATCATTCATCTTAATCCGATAGTTCATTATCTTCTTTTTTTTTGTTTTTCAATTTCATACAAAATTCACTCAACAACTTAATATTTGTTAAATAATATTTTGTTATGTTGTCTTTTAAAATATTGTTCTTTTAGATGATTGGAATAATATTGGTACTAAATAATACACATTCCAGACATAAATACTAATTCAAATTAATTCATTGTATTTAATGCCCTAAACCTTCGAGAAAGCCTATAATTGTTCTTATCCATTCTCTACTTTAGTTGAAAATACTTCGATTAACTTTTTATTAATGTAAATACTTATTTTTTTTGATACATTACGAATAATAAATTGCATATTCACATTATTAATAATTTTAAAAAAAAATGAAACACATTGTTTCGACTATATTATTACTTCAAATTCTATGTACGTTAAATGTACTCTAAATTAATGAAAACTACTATTGACCACTATAGTTTTTTGTTAATCTTATTATTTATTTCATGAGGCTAAATTAAACGTTACAATTCAATTGTATTTAATTATTTTATATTTTCATGTTATTTCAGAAGTTGAGCTAACAGATGAAGAATTGAAAAAATCGTTGTTTGCAAAAGTTTGAAAGTTTTTTGGAAGGTTATGGAAGAAGTTTTCAGGATTTTCCAACAATGTCAAGGCCTGTTTATAATACGGAAGAAGTTGACAACACTAATAGATTAATACGGCATGAATTGTGTCATAATAAATGCGCTTTGGCAGAGGAACATCAAGAATTAGTAAAGAATTTGACAGATGAGCAAAGGTCAGTTTATGAAAAAATAATAAGAGATGTGAATGAAGACAAAGGTGGATTTTTCTTTTTATATGGTTTTGGAGGAACGGGCAAGACTTTCATTTGGAGAACTCTATCTTCTGCCATAAGATCTAGGGGAGATATTGTCTTAACTGTTTGTGACGACCCGGACCGTCGTCACTTGAGTTACCGCCCCGTTTCCCCTGTATTATGTTTATCTATGTTTCAATATCAGTATTTGAGTTGATCGGATATAATTTAATTGGTTTTAGTTGGAAACGAGGCACTTAGCCTCTTAGAAGGAAACTTGTTTTGGAAATGTCAACTGGAAGTTGACTGTATAGTTAGAGGGCTCGGATATAAATTTCAGTAATTTGGTTAGCTTCGGGGGATGATTATGACTTAGGAGTGCGATCAGAATTGATTTTGGAGGCTCGGTGTAGAATTAGGCTTGAAATGGCGAAGTTAACATTTTGGCTATATCCGGTTGATAGGTGAGATTTTGATCCGAGGGTCGGAATGAAACTTTGAGAGTTGCAATAGCTCCGTTAGGTGATTTTGGATATGTGTGCAAAGTTCCAGGCCATTCGGAGGTGGTTAGGTTGGGTTTTTGATCGAATGTGCAATTCGGAAGTTTGTAAGAAACTTAGGCTTTGATTTGAGGATAATTGAGGATTTTGATATTAACGATAGTGTTTTGATGGTTTGAGCGAGTTTGAATAAGGTAATAGATCATGTCTGTGCTTTTGGTTGAGGTCCCGGGGGCCTCGGGGCGAGATCGGGTGTTAAAAATGAGAAGTTTTGAGTTTGGCTTTAGGTTTGTATTGCTGGTTCTGTTGTTTCCGCATCTGCGGAAAAGGGACCGCATAAGCGGTTCCGGAGATGCGGCTAAGGGGTCGCAAAAGCGGTTCTGGGAGGCTTAGAACTCTTCCACAAAAGCGGACAAAGGTCCGCACAAGCGGAAACCGCAAGTGCGGTTTAAGACAGCAGAACCAGTCCCTGGGGAAATTACGTGAAAACTGCAGAAGCGGATATTTGGACGCGGAAGCGATACCGCATAAGCGGTTTTGAGAATCGCAGAAGCGGAAACTGGGCTGGTCATAAAGGATTTTATTGAAACATTTCATTCGCGAGGGTTATGTATTGTCCTCCATTTTTAGCGAGCTTTGAGGCGATTTTGAAGATGGATTCAAGAAGGAATGATTGGAGGTAAGATTGTTGAACCTAAAACTTTTTTTTTTATTGAGAAATCTACCTAGAAATTCATGGAATTAAGCCTAAAATGGATGAATTAGGGCATGGGATTTTGAAAATTTAAATTGGGATTTGATGGGTCATTTGAGCTCTGATTTGGGATTTCTTGGTATGTATGGGCTCGTGCAGAGACGAGGAATCCGGTGATGTGAATTTTGTAATTTTTCGAGAAGTGGGACCAGGGCTCGGGTTTTGCCAACTTCGAGATTTTTGGTATTTTTCGAGTTCTTTTGATTGAGTTATATTTCTTTAGCCTATTGTAATGTATTTATTGTGGTTTTGGCTAGATTCGACGTGCGAGGAGGTGGATTCGAGAGGAAAAGGCATAGCGAACTAGTCTTATGGCCGGTTTGAGGTGAGTAATAGATGTAGATGATGACCTGAGGGTTTGAAACCCCGGTATATCACACTTTGACGCTATATTGAGGCGAGACACGTACTCTACGGTGAGTGAGAGGTCGTTTGTGGTCAGGGACTATGGCTTAGTCTGTCCGAGTGACGTTCATACTGTGTTATTGACTAGAAATTGATTGGTAAACATCCTGATTGGATTGCTATGAGCATATTTTGGTTGTGTGCCGATTATTTGGATCCCTTAGGGATTATTATCATTGTTTCCATAATGCTTAGCATGTTTTCATGATATCAGTCCCGAGTTAAACACTGTCTCGAAATGGTTAGTAAATTTCTAAAGTTTTAAACACTTAAATCTATAATTCCTAATAATTGGAACTGAAGATGATAAACTTGACTGTGCCTGTGTGGCTTACATGCATATATCTGGACTGAGTGTGGATCGGGCTGCACGCCGCAGTGAATGCTACGATGATATTGTGCTTGGGCTGTAGAAGCCCCTCCGGAGTCTGAATCCCCACAGTGAGCGCGGGTACCAAAATGGATCGGGCTGTACGCCGCAGCGGTCATGTGCATTGCATTACATCTATGCATCGATATCTATCTGTGTTACCTATCATTACCTGGTGTTGTTCCATCGTTAAATGTGTAAAATCATTGATTATAGCTTTGCATTGTTATATTTCGGGATTTCTTACTGTCAGCCATTATATATGTCTATTACCACTGAATTGGAGGTACTCACTTTACTCCCTGCACCACGTGTGCAGATTCAGGTGTCCCGGGAGCATAGTCGAGCTATTTGCTGCTTTCAGAGTTTTTCAGGAGTTGTCGAGGTAGCTGCCTGACGTCCGCAGGACCCGACTCCTCCCCTATACCTTTTATTTCTCCGTATTTTAGATCATCAGTATTACTGAGGAATTATTACTCTGTGTTATTAGAGGCTCTAGACTCATGACCCCAGGTCTTTGGGAGATGTTGGTTATGTCAGTGTTTCATGCTGTCTCTATCTAAATTATTTGGTTAATAGACTTGTTAAACGGTTAATTTAATGCTATAAACTGGTAATGAGATGTGTGATTGGGTTGTGAGTATTAATTGGTCGGGCTTGCCTAGCAATTGTGTTGGGCGCCATCACGACCGGGATTGGGGTTGTGACACTGTTGCATCTAGCGGGATTGCATCTTTGTTGTTACTAAGTGGTCGAACAGCTCATTCAAGATTTGTGATTCCTCTAAATGTAACTGAAGATTCAACATGTAATATCAAGTAAGGTACTCCTTTAGCTAATTTAATTATTAATGCAAAGCTGATTAATTGGGATGAGGCACCCATGATGCATAGATATTGTTTTGAAGCTCTTGATAAAACTTTAAGAGATATTCTTAGGTTTAAAGATCCATCCAATTTACATCTACCATTTGGAGGTAAAACAATTGTTCTTGGTGGTGACTTCAGACAAATATTACCTGTCATTCAAAAAGGTAGCAGACAAGATATTGTTAATGCTTCTCTCAATTCTTCTTATTTGTGGCCTCACTGTCAACTCTTAAAGTTAACAAAGAATATGAGATTGCAAGGTAATGAAATAGGGAGACATGTAGATGAGTTAAGAGTTTTTTCAGATTGGATATTTGCAATTGGTGATGGTATAGTTGGTACTTCTATTGAGGGCAATGAAAAAGTAGAAATACCAGATGATCTTTTGATAAAAGAATCGGTTGATCCAACATCTGCAATTATAGAGAGTACATATTCGGATTTCAACAACTGCAATGATATAGGATACCTACAACAAAGAGCCATTCTTACTCCAACTCTTGATATGGTGGAATCAATCAATGAATATATGATTTCTCTTAATCAAAGTTCTAAGAAATCATATTTGAGTTCCGATACAATCTGCAGCTCTAACAATACTTATTTAGCACTAGAACATGTACACACTCCAAAATTCTTAAATACAATTAAATGTTCTGGAGTTCCAAATCATACTCTTACTCTAAAGGTTGGTATTCCTGTAATGTTATTAAGAAATATTGACCAGTCAGCAGGATTATGTAATGGAACAAGGTTGATCATAACTAAACTTGGAAATCAAGTTATTGAAGCCAAGGTGTTAGCGGGACAGATGGCCGGGCAGAAAGTGTTTATTCCAAGAATGACATTGACTCCATCTGATGCAAGAATTCCATTTAAGTTCCAGCGAACACAATTTCCAATAATTGTTTCTTTTGCCATGACAATGTAACGACTCGGGCGGTCGTTTTTGGAATTTATGCCCCAATCCCCCATTAACTGCTTTCCCTAAGTTCATTTCTGCTATTTTGGTTTGCCGGGACATTCAATATTAGGATTCGGAGTATTTTGGGACACTTAGCCCCTAAATGAGGGCTTAAGGGTTAAAAAATGGTCCGTATTCGGAACAGAGTGAAGACGACCTCGAAATAGAAATGTGATGGTTCCGTTAGCTCTGTTAGGTGATTTCAAGGTTGGGAGCGTGTTCGGAATGTAATTTGGAGGTCCGTAGCTCATTTAGGCTTGAAATGCCAAAGTTTGAGATTTTGAGGTTTCCTGTCCAATAGTGCATTTTTGATCCGAGGGTCGGATTGGAATTTCGGAAGTTGCTGTAGCTCCATCATATCATTTGGGATGTGTGTGCAAAATTTTAGGTCATTCAGACGAGCTAGAATCCTTGATTTAATCGGGCTTCCGGTGTTGTTTGACGTGTTTTGAGGATTGGTACAAGTTCGAATAAGGTATTAGGTGGTATTGGTGCTTTTGGTTGGAGTCCCGGGGGTCCCGGGATGATTTCGGATGCTCAACGGGCAAAGTTTGGAGTTAGAAGGAAAATGTTGCAGCAGGCTTCTATTATTTTCACTTCTGCGATCCTGGAGCCGCAAAAGCGGAGCCGTATAAGCGGGTTCCTCACCGCAGACGCAGAGCCACATAAGCGGCCATTTCTTCGCATAAGCGAAATTTCCCCATCCCATGAGAACGGCAGAAGCGGTCTCCTTCCCGTGTAAGCGGAACCGCAGAGGCAGTTTTGAGTTCGCAAAAGCGGACACTACCCTCTTAAGTTGAACCGCAAAAACGGTTAGTCTCAACGCAAAAGCGGGACCGCAGAAGCAGTCCCTGGGCCGCAAAAGCGGAAATCACAGGTCTGATAAGATTTCATCTGAGGGTTTATTTCAAAGTTAGAAAAATCAATTGAGAGCTCGGGAGGAGGTGATTTTGAGTGGATTTTGAAGAGAAGATCATTGGGTAACATTGCTTTGATCCCTTCTAGTTATATTCCATCATTTCCTAGCTAAATCAACCATTAGAATTCAAATTCAAGGTCTAATATTGAAAAAAATGGGTGAAACTTCTTAGGCTTAATTTTGTGACTTTGAGTGGGCATTTGACCTTCGATATGGGAGATTTTTATATGGTTATACTCATGAGAGTACGAGGGTTCTGAAAATGTGAAAATTATTCGATTCCGAGATGTGGGATAAAGGGGCATTTTGGTCATTTTACCTATTTTCGCGCCCTAGCTTTAATTTCAATAGCGGAATCAGTTGTTTATAATATTATTTACAATTTGTAATTGAATTGAATAGATTTGGGCCATTTGGAGTCGGATACTCATGGCAAGGGCATCGTTTCGTAGTTGATTTTGCACCGGTTCGAGGTAAGTGGCTTGCCTAACCTTGTGTGGGGGATTTCGTCCCTTAGGATGTGATAATTGGTAATTGAATGCCTTGTACATGAGGTGATGAGCGCGTACTTGAGCTAATTGTTGAAACCCGAATTTTTACTTAAATGCTTAATTTGGATTTTCTTTCATATTTGCTTTACATTACTTGCTATTATAGCCTGTGCTAGCGTAGAATAGCATGTTTAATTGATCCAAGTTGCCAATTTGTTTAAATTGTCTTAGTTGTGATTGTGTGGAGCATGTTAGGCTAGTATTATTTGTTGCCTTGTATTGTTGCACTTCAATTTTTGAATATTTCTCTGATGTTGGTTGCGCATTTGCATTGGAACTACGGATGCTGGATTGCGGGAGCTCCCCCTTGTTTGTTTACTTTGGGACTATGGGTTTGATTCCCGGGAGATCCCCCTGCATTTTTACTTTGGGACTACAGGACGGTATCCCGGGAGATCCCCCTGCACTTTTATTTTGGGAGTACGGGACGGTATCCCCGGAGATCCCCTGCACACTGATAATTGGACTATGGGAAGGTATCCCGGGAGATCCTTGATATTGATATGAGAATTGGACTACGGGACGGTATTCCGGGAGATCCATTGGACAGTTGAGAAAAAGGGCTACATGATGGTATCCTGGGAGACCCTCGTCGGTATTCTTGTAATTTAGCTGTATTTACTTTGTGTTTATGTTTTGTCTTGCAGTATTATATTTCATTCAACTGTCGTACCACATTGCTGTGTTCATTAGTTTTCATCAGACTTCAACACTGTTAATATTTTGCTATTTTATTATTTCTGTCTCAGTAGGGCCCTGACCTTTCCTCGTCACTACCCAACCAAGGTTAGGCTTGGCTCTTACTGAGTACCGCTGTGGTGTACTAACGCCTCTTCTGCACATGTTTTTAGTGTGCAGATCCAGGTACCTCTACGCAGGCGCATTATCAGTAGCTGCATGGAGCATTTCGGAGACTTGAGGTATATTTGCCGCATTCGCAGACCGGAGAGTCTCCCTCTCACTCTACCCTTTAGTTAGCTAGATGCTATTCTGTTATTCCTTGTTATATACTTTCCGGATGATTGGAGTAGTGTTATGTATTATTCTTAGCCTGTGTTGACCGTGGGTTTCCGGGTCTTTGGGATGGTTTCAGAATTTAAAGTATGGAAGTGTATGTGCCAGGCGGCAACTGTATACATTACTCATGTTATTTAGCTTTTTAATATAAATTTCGCAAATGTTGTTACTTTCGTAATGCGTTAGGCTTACCTGGTCGTGAAGGCTAGGTGCCGTCATGACGTGTTCATAATTGGTGAACTAGGGTCGTGACAAGTTGGCATCAGAGCTCTAGGTTCATAGGAGTCACGGGACACAGGCTGATTTGTTAGAGTCTCGCTGATTGGTATGGAGACATCCGTATTTATCTACGAGAGGCTATGTAACTGTTTAGGAAAATCCTAATTTCTTTTGAATTCCTTGTCGTGCGATATTTTGACACCAATTCTAAACTTTTGTCTTCTATTCTCTCACAAATGGTGAGGACACGTGCTACACGAGAGGACCAGGCACCCGCGCCCCCTGCTGCCGCCGTCGGAGGCCGGGGACGGGGTAGAGGTCGAGGAAGCGCCCGAGGTACAGCCACATCACCCGCGCACGCTACCGCTGATGTACCACCAGCAGATCCAGTTGGAGCACAGGCACCTGGTACACCTACTACAGCTACTACTACTCCAGCGCTCTAGGAGACCCTGGCTCAGTTCATGAGCATGTACACTACTTTGGCTCAGGCGGGGTTGCTTCCCCTCGCTGCCGCCACATCTCAGGTCGGGGGAGGGGCCCAGACTCCCACAGCCTGTACTCTTGAGCAGAGAGTGCCGATGGAGCAGGTTCCAGAGGTCATTCATGTACCGCCTGTAGCACTAGTGCAACCCGGGGATGGGTCAGCTGTCTCAGAGGACAAGCAGCGCAGGCTAGAGAGGTACAAGAAATATAATCCCCCAGTGTTCAGTGGCCTAGCTTCAGATGACGCCTTGGGATTCTTGGAAGAGTGTCATCGCATTCTTCGTACTATGTGCATAGTGGAGTCTAGTGTGGTTTCTTTCACCGCCTTTCAGCTTCGGGGAGCCTCCTTGATTGGTGGCGTACTTATGAGTTGGATAGTCCAGTCGAGTCTGCCTCACTGACTTGGACCCAGTTCTCAGACATATTTATGAGGGAGTTTGTTCCCCAGAGCCTCAGGGATTTATGGCGCGCGGAGTTTGAGCATTTTCGCCAGGGTGCTATGACAGTCTCATAGTATGCCATCCGTTACACCAGGTTGGCCAGACATGTACCGGCTTTGGTCGCCACAGTTCGGGAGAGAGTGTGGAGGTTTATCGAGGGTCTTATTCCACCCATCCGGTCCAGCATGGCCCGAGGATTAGAGATGGATATTCCCTACTAGAAGGTAGTGAGCATTGCTAGGCGGATTGAGGGTATGCTCGCCAGGGAGCGAGGGGAGAGGGAGGCCAAGAGGTCTCGAGAGTCGGGTCATTACTCTGGTGCTCGTACTTCATCAGTAGGACATTATGGTACTGGTTATTCTGGTCGCCCTGTTCATTCAGCCTTGCCAGTAGCCGGTAGTACTCCAGCTCTACCTGTACCTCAAGAGCCTTATTATGCACCCCAAGTTTCTAGCGCGCCTCCTGCGTGGGGTACCTCCAGAGGTCAGTCTAGCGGACCTAGCTCCAGTCAGTCATAGCCACCACATCCTCATAGAGCTTTCTTCGAGTGTGGCGATACACGTCACGTGGTTAGGGACTGCCCCAGACTTGGTAGGGGTGCATCTTCATAGACTGCTTAGCCATAACTTGCTTCTCAAAGTTCTCAGGCTATGGTTCCAACTCCCACTGCTGCCCCACCTGCCCAGCATGCCAGGGGCGGAGGCCGGGGAGATAGAGGTCACCCTCGTGAGAGGGGTCGGGCAAGATATTATTACATTCCCGCTCGCACCGAGGCGGTTGCCTCCGATTCTGTCATCACATATATTATTCTGGTTTGTCGCAGAGAGGCATCGGTTCTATTCGATCCCGACTCTACTTATTCATATGTGTGCTCTTATTTTGCTTCACATTTGGGTGTGCCTCGGGATTCTTTGAGTGCCCCCGTTTATGTTTCTACTCATGTGGGAGATTCTTTTGTTGTGCACTGCGTGTACCGGTCGTGTTTGGTTACTATTCGTTGTTTTGAGACTAAGGCTGTTCTATTATTACTCGGTATGGTTGACTTTGATATTATTCTGGGCATGGACTGGTTGTCGCCCCATCATGCTATTCTTGATTGTCACGCCAAGACCGTGACGCTGGCTATGCCAGGTATTCCACGTATTGAGTGGAGTGGTACCTTAGATCATACTCCCAGCAGGGTTATTTCTTTCCTTAAAGCTCAACGTATGGTTGAGAAGGGGTGTGCTGCGTATTTAGCTTATGTGAGAGATGTCAGTGTTGACTCCCCTTCTGTTTATTCAGTTCCAGTGGTACGGGATTTCCTTGATGTGTTTCCAGCTGATCTTGCGGGCACGCCGCCCGATAAAGATATTGATTTTGGCATTGATTTGTTGCCGGACACTCAGCCCATCTCCATTCCTCCATATCGCATGGCTCCTCCTGAGTTGAAGGATCAGTTGCACGAATTGTTGGGTAAGGCTTTTATTCGACCCAGTATTTCACCATGGGGAGCCCCTATTTTGTTTGTGAAGAAGAAANTGTTTGATCAGCTTCAGGGCGCACAGGTGTTTTCCAAGATTGATTTGCGCTCAGGTTACCATCAGTTGAAGATTCGGGAGCCAGATATCCCGAAGACTGCTTTTAGGACTCGCTATGGTCATTATGAGTTCCTTGTTATGTCTTTTGGGCTGACTAATGCCCCGACAACTTTTATGCATTTGATGCACAGCGTATTTAGGCCATATCTTGATTCATTCGTGATTATTTTTATTGATGATATTCTGGTATATTCCCGGAGTCGAGGAAATTATGAGCAGCACCTGAGGGTAGTGCTTCAGACTCTAAGGGAGAAGAGATTGTATGCAAAGTTCTCTAAATGTGAGTTCTGGCTGAGTTATGTGGCATTCCTAGGCCACATGGTGTCGAGTGAGGGAATTCGAGTGGATCCGAGGAAGGTGGAGGCCGTGTAGAGTTGTCCAGGCCCTCCTCAGCTACCGAGATCAGCAGATTCCTTGGCTTGGCGGGTTATTACCATCATTTTGTGGAGGGGTTCTCATCGATCGCGACCCCTATGACTAGATTGACCCAGAAGGGTGCCCCATTTCAGTGGACAGAGGAGTGTGAGGAGAGCTTCCAGAAGCTCAAGACAACTTTGACTTCGGCCCCAATCTTGATGTTGCCTACCGCTTTGGGGTCCTATACAGTTTATTGTGATGCCTCACGGGTTGGACTTGGAGCGATATTGATGCATGATGGTAGGGTGATTGCCTACGCGTCCCGACAGTTGAAGGTGCATGAAAAGAACTACCCTGTCCACGATCTTGAGTTAGCTACCATTGTTCACGCCTTGAAAATCTGGCTTCATTATTTGTGTGGGGCGCCTTGTGAGATTTACACTGACCATCGGAGTTTGCAACACTTGCTTAAGAAGAAGGATCTAAATATGCGTCAGAGGAGATGGTTAGAGTTGTTAAAGGATTGTGATATTACTATTCTTTATCATACGGGCAAGGCCAATGTGGTTGCCGATGCCTTGAGTCGCCGGGCGGAAAGTTTGGGAGTTTGGCATATTTACCAGCCTTAGAGAGACCTATGGCGATGGATGTTCAGGATTTAGCCAAGAAGTTCATGAGATTGGATCTTTCAGAGCCCAGTCGGGTTCTAGCCTGTATGGTTTCTCGGTCTTCCCTATTTGATCGCATCACGGAGCGGTAGTTTTGTGACCCTCATTTGCTTGTCCTTCAGGACAGAGTTCGGCGTGGTGATGCCCGAGATGTTACCATCGGGGATGATGGAGTGTTGAGGATGCAGGGCCGAATTTGTGTGTCCAATGTAGATAATCTTCTAGAGCTGATTCTAGCTGAGGCCCATAGCTCGCGGTATTCCATCCATCCGGGTGCTGCGAAGATGTATCAGGACTT
>MU749347.1:5766-127556 GCA_026770625.1 Nicotiana glauca | reverse complement strand
ACATCGATAACGCTGAAATGCACTTCAAGCCAAACTTTAAGAAATTTCTTCAAAAATGCTAACTTCCACAATAGGCGCCAAAACGCTCCCGGGTTATCCAAAACCCGAATCGGGCATACGCCCAAGTCCAAAATCATCATACGAACCTGCTGGAACCTTCAGATCCCGATTTCGAGGTCGTTTACTCAAAAATCCAATCCTAGTTCATTCTTTCAACTTAAAGCTTCTGAAATGGAAATTTTCACTTAAATTCAACTCTGATCTTCTTGAATTTCAATTCCGACCATGCGAACAAGTCATAACACCTGAAATGAAGCTGCTCATGGCCTCAGACTGCTGAACGACGTGCTAGGGCTCAAAACGACCGGTCGGGTCGTTACATTAAATATGTGAATTGATGCTCTCATCAGTGGGAGTTAATGCGCGTTGCACTCTTTTTCCCTTACAAGGTTTTGTCTCACTGGATTTTCCTTGCAAGGTTTTTAATGAGGCAACCAAAAGGCGTATTGTTAGATATGTGTACTCTTTTTCCTTCTCTATAATTTTTTTCATTGGGTTTTATTTTAGTTAAGGTTTTAACGAGGCACATTATCTGTTGAATAGACATTGAGGGGGAGTGTTATAAATAGAATTTTATTTATGGTGAATGTCTATATTTAGAGAGATTCTATGGTTTATTACTTGGTGGTTAAATCAATCTCTCCCTATAAATAGAGGGTTCTATTCCATTGTAATTCACCTCAAAATTCAATAAGAATTTCCTCTCTCTCTTTCTTTGTAATATTATTCTTCTACTTTTATTGTTTCATAACAAATAATAAATAAATAAAGTTTTTAAATATTCCCACAGACTCGGTGTGTATGAAATTTTTTGCATTTTTAATTTTCTTTATAATTAGGAAAAAAAAATCCCACACAACTTTCCCATAGAAATATTGGGAAACTTATTATTTTTAGCGTTTATCACTTTTCTCTTAGTCTATTCATTCACATAAGGTTTTGGTATTATTTTCCCTCTCTGTCGTCTCTCTCACTCCACGGAGAGTTTTCACTCCATTCCCAGGTAAATGGACCCCCCTCTCTCTCTCTCACACACACACACTCACTCACCTGATCAATATCCTTTTTTTGTTTTTGATTTTCCCAAAAACTTCAAATTTTAGGGAGTTTATACTGTTTCAAACTCTAGGTTTAAAAAATTAATGTTGTTCTCTTGATTTTATAGTGTTTCAACCCACCTAGAAGGGGCTTACAGTCTTCAGGATCCAGTATTGATGTAAACGCCAGTCAGGGCAAAGTTTTCGACCATCATTCAGAGTGATATACTTCATATCTCCTATTTACAAATAGGTGAGTAAGTTCTCAGTTAACATGTTATAACCAGAGTAGTTGCTGACATATTTAGCTTGACATCTAATATTATTAAAAAGTATGCTATACTGTAAGTCTTTTTTATTGATGAAATAGATCTATGTTGTTAGAGTATGTGGAGTTTTGATATTTGTATCTTTTGTGTGTGTGTGAATTAAGTGATGGGTGAGGATTTGGCGGAGTAATAATTATTCTTGTTTGTCTTTAATTGAGTACTCATTCCATTGATGACCTTGGAAGTATGGTAAATGGTGTTTTTTATAAGTTTTCTAATATTGACTATGGTAGGGCCTTCCTTATAGAGTGAAAATTACTTTGAACACATTGAAACTTGCTTAGATGAGTTTTTTGTTTATGTGCGATAAATATGTATAGTTTTTCTGTAAGTTATTAAGCATTTGTAATCACTACTTTTAATATCTTTTTTGAATGAAGGCATGTTTTGCTTTCTAGTCACATTTCTCTTACTTATTTTCTATGAAGGGAAATTAATTGGTTGAAAATGAATAATGTTGTTTCCTGCTGTATGCAGAATTATGGCGCACTGCTTTGGAACTTTTTAAATGGACCTAAAGTTATCATAACAAATATTTCCTGAGCATGACCATCCATAACTTTACTCAAGAACAGTCTCTTATTCACATCCATTTCAAATATCTTAGGTGTTATGCCTCATTCACTTATCTTATGTTGCTATAGAAGTAACTGTTACTTAGCACTACTAAGTTGTTGCTTTGAGGAACTTGAGAAATATTTAAGTATTATTCATATTATCCTGCTTTGTTCTCAGATAAATATTCTTTTTATAGTCTTTGGCTTTCACCTAATTATAATTATTAATTTGAGATATAAGCGATATGTATTTGTTAGATCAATTGTCATTTTTTACATATCGTGGCAGTGTCAATATGTTTGCAAACTTACATTCTGTCAAATTATCCATTCTTTGACTTAGGATTTTCGCATGAGCTTCTTCTTATTATGTATACTTTCCTCCTTTGCTAAAATACTTTAAAACCTTCTCATTACCAGTTATTGTTGAAGTTAGTAAAAATCTTGATTTATCAAGGAGGTAAAGTGATATTGCTTTATCACTTTGACTCCCCATGACAACTATGACATCATTTATTAGATAGGATCAAATTTATAAGGTTATTTATTTATATTTTAATATTCAACATTGTAATCCAGTTTATAAGGTAGTTTATTTATATTTAATACTTAACATTGGAAAATTATTTGCATTGCAACATTTAGAAATTCAGTCTGCGTTTTCTTTATTTGAATAAAAAAGATTTGTCGTTCTAGGTTATCTTAACGAATAGTGAATTCGTGACATCTTTACTATCTTTGGCTTCACCGTTACAGAATTTGAGTTCGGAGCATTCTCGTGTATCCACCAGCTCTATCTCTGTAATATAGAAGTTTCAAGATATGTAGAATCATATTTCTATAACAAAATAGAGAAGAAATCTAATGGTTTGAGTTTCACTTGTATTTGTAAGCCAATGATCACGAACAACTGTGTCTATTAAAAGACTAAGCGGGCATTGCAAATTATAATCCAGGGTATTATGCCCAGAGTCAAATCCCACAGGGAATTAACGTATCAACTGTTGTTGTTAGATCACTAAATTATCAATAATCAACTTTCTCAAGATTTATGAATAATAGTTGGCGGTGTTTTTATATTGCTATAGCTAAACAAGAATAATAAATTAAGAATTAACTAACAAGCAGTTGTAAACAATAGAAGTAAAGGTCTAAGGTTATGGTTTCCCCCGTCGTTGATTTCCTTAGTTGTATGTTTCTTATGGCTATGACTTAGTTGCCTCTATCACTCATGATCTCTCCAGCTATCATAACTCTCTCTCAAGTAATTATGATAATTTACTAGACACATTCTCTCAAGCTAGGCTAGCTAGATTTCATTACAGTTCATTTTAGATTATACCCGAGCTATCGTTATCTCTAATCCAACCTCTAAACCCTCGGTTATGAACAACTACCTAAATATACACTCTCTCTCAAGTAGATACATAATGAATAGGCACAACTAATTAAAGGCCCTTCAATCAACTACAACAAGAACGTAGTTGAACAAATAGAGATTAACAACCAATCAAAACTATATTAATATCACAATAAGTTCATCCACAACGGGTTTCACCAAAACTTTAGATTAAGGTTTTTAGCTACTCGTGATAATGTGCAAATCAAATACTAAAAGATTCATAATCATAAATTGCAAGAAAATAAAGAAGAGTAGAAATAATGATATTTTGGGTGATCTCTCACACTTGTTTTTCTTGCCAAAGTACTCTCTAATAATGTTACATGCCTCCCTTGGGTGAGTCCTAGTATTTAAATAGTGTTTTGGGCTAAGAATTCCGAATTTGCACTTCAGTCCTTCAATTTCTCGTCGCCTGCCGCGGTCCTACTGCGCCCACGCTAGGACCGCGGCCAAAAGGCCTCTCTGAATCTCATATAGCAGCTCGCCACGGTCCGGCCGCGGTTACGCCGGGACCGCGACAGTTCACCTTCGGGCCTCGTTTGTGTATTCCATATGGTTCATTTGGCGACTTTGGTGCGATTGGCTTCTTTTTCATCCATAAATGATACAAAACCACTCCATAGACTTCTTTTACTGTATGTAACCCGGAAAATATGAAAAGCACTAATAAGAGCATTTTGCTGTCGCTTTTACAATAAAAACTCTACAAGAAAGTGGTTATTTTGAGGCTTAATCATAGTTCAATTCACCTATTATCAATACCCCACACTTAAGGCTTTGCTCGTCCTCGATCAAATTGAACCACGCTTCTAGGCTTAATCGCTCAACGAATTACCCAATTTTATGTCACACCCGCCATTATGAAAGAACAACCTAAGAAGTGCAATTGTCACACCTTAGATGCAGACTCTATGGCCATGCCACACACATGCTCACTCTAGTTACTCTAACAGAGATGAAAACTTGTTGTTTCTTTCTGAGTCACATGCCCTCACATCAATAATTTGAGAGAAGTTCCACACATATAGAATCAAGCACAAAGAACTTTAGATAGAAAGAACTCACTCAGTCTCAGCAAAGAACATTCATATGCCATACAGATACACCATAAGCTTGCCCTTAGTGTAATACTCTACTAATCGATTTGTTTTAGTCTAAGATCAAGAGGTCTTTATTTGGTTGTAATGTAGGCTAAGGGATGGGTAGGATATATTTGGATATAGTGACTAACCTCCCTAAGCACTTTTAATACATTTTTCCTTTTAATCTATTTTCCGTGTTCAGCCCAGTCATTCTTCCACACTTGTGTCATAAGTTATCCCCACTTTTATAGGTGCAATTGGCCTTTTTCCTTTCTTTTCTTTTCTTGCTATGCACTATCGTAGGACCACTTATTTACAAGGTCTTTCTCTATATTTCAAGACACACACATTTTTTAACCGCCATTGCACCTTCAAGTATTTTCCTGGTTTCCTTTTTCTACTCCCATATCACCCCACACTTCGACTTTTACCTAATCTTTAAAAACTCAAGTACTTCTAGGAGGCAAAGGATCAAGCTATTCAATATATGGATGCAAGTTATAACAAGGTTACCAAAGAAACTGGCTTAAGCTCAAAGGGGTTAACTATGGTAATACGTACATATGGATTTATAATTAGACTGGTTACACAAATAAATGCCTCAATCCTATCTAAAACTAAACAACTTCTATTTCGCTTTGCAAACGCACAGGGCAAGTTCTAGGTATCATATGCAAACACAGAATACAGGTAATTCTCACACACACTTGGCACGTAACTCATTTCGAATTAGTTTGTCACACACTCATATAAGCATTCAAGCAAGACAAGGTGTACACAATTATGGAACAAATTATGAGTCTACACAAGAGCCTAGACATCGCACTCTCAAGTTCGTTTAATTGTTAACAGGTGTATACATAAAAAGGATGCAGTCCTACCCTTACCCATCCTAATCCAACAGAGTCTTCAGAGTCCTAAAAACATCTACCTAACCCGGCTCAAGAAAAAGCCCTTGGAAAAGAACTGTGGTGAAAAAAAAATAAAGGGGAATTACTACACTACCTAAAAAGGGAAAAGAAAAGAAAATAAAAAAATCTACGTGGACAACTTCCCTCAAGAGTACTGTCCAAGTGGTCCGTCCTCAGGAAGAGTCCTTTACCCTTTTTTTTTTTATGTCTTTAACAACCGACTTTGACCCTTAAGAGACCCGTCGACAAGTGTCCGTCGTTAGTCCAAGTCAGTTATGTATAAGATGATACAACAATACAGCTATAGAATTACAATATGCTTAATATATATGTACACTACAAAACAACACAACAAAAGTCTCCCACCCCACACTTAAAATCATGGCATGTCCCCATGTCATAACAAAAATAAAGAGCAGTAAGGTAAGAAGACTTCCCTAAGTATCATTCGGAATCGAAGACTGTGCTAGGGTCCACATGACAAGCTCTTCCTAATGCACGGAACCACGCCATCATGCGGTTCTCAGACCTAGCCTATCGCTGAGACATAGCATTCATTCGCACATGCAAGCCATCCACCGAGGTTCGAAGGTCCTCGAGCTCCTTCCCCACAGAACGTAGCATAGGCCGGGTGGACTGTTATTGAGAGAGTCCTGCCCCAGTATGGGGATGCCGAGAGGGTCCGGCTCCATCATAGGACCTCCTGGAGGGTGCCATTGGTGCTGGGGCTTCATCCTCATCATCAATATCTATGGTCGTGGGCGCATCTCTGCCCACTGAGATCCTAGAAGTCCGGAAGGGTATCTTTGCGGGCAATGTGCCATCAGTAGGATAAGTGGGAACGCCCTTAAGTAGACACAATCTAGTCACCAATGAGGGGAAATAAAACCCCTTGGACTGCAGCGAGGATCGGAGGATCATTTCATCACCAATAAGTCGCGCCGTATCAAAGTCATGCTTGGTGACAAAGCACCATACCAGTAGAGCTCGTAGGTGTTTGACATCGGTTGATTTGCTCGTGGGTAGGAAGCGGCTGAAAATGATATTAAACCAGCACTTGGCCTCGTGAGTGAAGGACTTGGAGTGAAGGGTGATGTTTTCCTGTATCCAAGTTGGTTGGCCATTCGCGCAGATTGCTTCAATCATGGTCTCCTAAGTGACCCCATGAGCGTCGTGGTAATAAGCAACATCACCTCTGAATTGGGGCAACTGCAAAACTTGGCGAATCTTAGGAATGGAGGCATCCACCACCTTGCCATGCACAATTACCTCCCGGCTAACATATTCCGGGCAGTTGGCATAGAATTCCCGGACTAGCATAGGATACGCTGTTTCGGGCTCATCAAACAAAAATTCTATCTCCCTCCATCGTATCTCTTCATACATGTCTGGGCTTTCCATGCAGAGGGCAGCCCTATCCACATCAATCTCTGGGACAAAGGTTTTTGTGGCTTTCGCATGAAATGCGTCCTCCGCCCCCGGAGACTGGAACCTAGTTTCATCATATGTAGGGCCTGGGAAGAACTAGCCGAGCCTCTTTGCCTCTTTCGTGCCATAGTACATGCAACAAGACAGAGCAACTATCAAATGCATCCTAAACTGGGCCATGCGAATGGTTACTCAAACTTCGCCATCCGTTGGCACTAAACAGTTATCATTGGCCAACAATGCCAAAATACCCAATTGCTAAGTGGCCCAATTGGCCAACCCTTACTACGATTACTTTACACCCCCATCAACATGTTAAATTATCCCATAATACCCCACACACCTTTCAGCAGTGAAATATGTCAACCACCACCACCACAACCAATGACAATGAGCACAAAGTGCTCCAAAATTTACAACACATCCCAAATTTTCGGCCATATAGGCCCAACCACCAAACTTTGCCCTAAAAATTGTTGTTAGTCTCCAAAAACACTACAAATCTCTCCCTACAAGTTAAGAACCATGAAACCCAACATCTAAGCATCAACCATGGCTAAAAGAATCAAATAAAAAAGAAAACAAAAAAAGATACAATTTATACATTACAACACAATCTAGGGTTAGGAAAACTAATTTACACTAACTATTTGAAGAAAAGAGAAGAAATCTTACCTTGTAGATGAGATGAGAGAGTGTAAGAAGAAGAAATTTGGGGGAGAATGGGGGTTAGGGCTTGGGAGGAAGAAGATGAAGATGAAAAGGATGAGAGAATATAAAGAATAGGGGGTTGGGGTCGTAGTGTTTGTAGTGGTGAATAAGGGGGGTTAGGGTTATTAGGAAAAGGGGGGAAAAGAAAAGAAAAAGGAAAACAAAAAAATAATTTTTTTTAACTTACCTGACTGGACCCGTCGCTGGGATACCGCGGTCCTACCGCGGTCACGCTGGGACCGCGGTAGACCAGGTTCAGAGAGCACATTTGACCGCGGTCCTACCGCGGCCACGCTTGGATCACGGTAGAAAAAAAACTTTAGAGGGCTTGTTTGACCACGGTCCGGCCGTTGTTACGCCGGGACCGCGGTCAAGATGATTTTCTGGTACTTTTTATTTTTTATTTTTTTTATACAGTTATACATTACACTTACAACAAATTCATGGGTTGCCTCCCCCGCAGCGCCTGATTTAACGTCATGGCACGACGCAAGTAGTTTAGTTCCTACTCCTCGTTCACGTACCGGGGTTCTTTGAAACTGGTTATCACTATATCCCATTTTTCTTCAGATGATCCAAGGTAATATTTCAACCTTTGTCCATTGACGAAGAATTTATTTGTCCCGTCTTTTGATTCAATCTCAACCGCTCCACTTGCAAACATTTGCACCACTCTGAATGGCCCAGACCATCAGGATTTCAACTTACCCGGAAATAATCTCAACCGTGAATTATAGAGCAATACCATGTCCCCAGGTTTGAAATGTCGCTCAACAATGTTTTGGTCGTGCAACCTTTTCATTCTTTCCTTGTACAATCTTGTGCTCTTAAAGGCAAGATGTTTGAACTCGTCAAGCTCATGCAACTCAGTAATTCTAGTTGTGCATGCAACTTCAATATCTAAGTTCACTTCTTCAATTCCCACCACGCTTTATGCTCAAGTTCAACTGGCAGGTGACATGCCTTTCCAAACACCAAATTATATGGTGACATACCAATTGGTGTTTTTAATGCAGTCCTGTAAGCCCAGAGTGCGTCATCTAGCTTCCTCGCCGAATCAGTTCTTGTGGCGTTCACTGTCTTGGTCAACACACTCTTGATTTCTCTGTTGGGCACTTCCAGATGTCCACTAGTTTGCGAGTGATACGGAGTAGCCACCTTGTGGTGCACGTCATACTTAGCAAGCAATATTTCGAAGGCTCTATTGCAGAAGTGAGTTCCTTTGTCGCTGATAATGGCTCGTGGTGTTCCGAATCGGGTGAATATGTTCTTATTCAGGAATCCCACCGCTACTCTTGCATCATTAGTGGGTAACGCAGTAGCTTCTACCCACTTTGACACGTAGTCCACATCAACCAATATGTATTTATTTCCAAAGGAGCCGACGAAAGGACCCATGAAGTCAATCTCCCAGACATCAAACACTTCCACCTCTTGAATCGGGTTCATGGGCATCTCGTGGTGACGGAAAATGTTCCCAGTCCTCTGACATTCATTGTAGCCCTTTACCCATAGGTGTGCGTCTCTAAACACCGTTGGCCAAAAGAATCCGGCCTCAAGCACTTTCGCCGCTGTCCTGACTCCTCCAAAATGTCCTCCGTATGCTGATGCGTGACAAGCCTGCAAAACAGAAGATTGTTCTATCTCAGGTATACACCTCCAGATCATATTGTCAACACATATTCTAAACAGATAAGTCTCATCCCAATAATACATGCGGCTATTACGATAAAATTTCTTTCTTTGGGAAGATGAGACATCATGAGGAACTATACCACTGGCCAGGTAATTAGCAAAATCTACATACCATGGCGCTTCCTCAAGATTAGTAGCAAGCAGCTGCTCGTCTGGAAAAGTTTCGAGGATCTCTTCGACCTCGATTACTTTTTCAGCTCCTTCAAGTCGTGATAGATGATCAGCGACTTGATTTTCTGTGCCCTTACAGTCACAAATTTCAAGGTTGAATTCTTGTAACAGCAGCACCTAACGAATCAAGCGCGACTTAGACTCCTTCTTTTCAATTAAGTACCTGAGAGCTACATGGTCAGTATATACAATTACCTTAGAACCAATCAGATATGATCGGAACTTGTCGAAGGCAAACACCACGGCCAATATCTCCTTCTCAGTCACAGTGTAATTTAGCTGGGCTCCACTCAACGTTCTACTAGCATAGTATATTGGATGCATCAACTTGTCCTTTCGTTGGCCCAACACTGCCCCCACTACGTAGTCACTAGCGTCACACATGAGTTCGAACGGTTGCTCGCAGTCAGGGGCAACTATGATTGGTGCTGTGACCAGCCTCTTTTTCAGCTCCTCGAATGCTACCCTGCAATCATCAGAAAACAAGAAAGGGTGATCTTTTTCTAACAACTTACAGAGAGGGTTGGCGATCTTTGAGAAGTCTTTTATGAATCGCCGATAGAAACCGGCATGCCCGAGGAAGCTTCTGATTGCTTTTACTGAAGTTGGAGGGGGTAGCTTTGCTATCACATCTACCTTAGCACGATCCACCCCAATTCCTTTGCTTGACACCCGGTGTCCCAAGACTATGCCTTCTTGTACCATAAAATAGCACTTTTCCCAATTCATAACCAGATTAGTCTCGATACACCGTTTCAGCACATGAGTTAGATTTATCAGGCACTCATCAAATGAGTTCCCCACCACTGAGAAGTCATCCATGAACACCTCCATTATATCCTCTACCATGTCAGTGAATATGGCCATCATGCACCGTTGGAATGTGGCGGGTGCGTTGCATAGGCCAAAGGGCATCCTCCGAAAGGCATAAATGCCATACGGGCAAGTGAAAGAGGTCTTCTCTCTGTCCTTCGGTGCAATAGAAATTTGGTTTTACCCGGAGTACCCATCCAGAAAACAAAAATGTGACCTCCCTTCCAATCTGTCTAACATCTGATCAATGAAGGGAAGTGGGAAGTGGTCTTTCCGGGTGGCTAGATTTAACTTCTGATAGTCCATGCAAATTCTCCAGCCCGTGACGGTTCTCGTAGAGATCAATTCATTCTTATAATTCTTGACTACCGTCATGCCACCCTTTTTAGGAACACATTAAACTAGGCTAACCCAACTGCTATAAGAGATTGGAAAAATGATTCCCGCATCTAACCACTTGATTACTTCGTTCTTCACCACTTCCTTCATATTGGGGTTCAACCTTCTTTGGTGTTCCCTGGAAGGTTTGTGTCCCTCTTCCAATAGAATTTTGTGCATACAGTAGGTGGGGCTGATCCCCTTTATGTCTACCATGGTCCACCCAATGGCAGTCTTGCATTCCTTAAGTACCTGCAATAATTGTTGAGCCTGCACATCTAACAAACTAGATGAGATAATAACACGTAATATGGAGTTAGGTCCAAGAAATTCATACCTGAGATGGGCGGGCAATGGTTTCAATTTTAGCTTTGGTGGTTCTTCGATGGATGGCTTGGTTGGAGTAGTTTCTCGATTTTCTAAGTGCAATGGCTCAAACTCTAGGGTCCTATCCCAGAACCCTCTACCCTCTAATGCCAACACCCATTCTGCCAGATCCTCTCTATTTACCTCATCCAAATTCATTAGACATGCAGCAAGAGGGTCCTTAATAATCAGCATTTCATCGTCAGTCTCTACAATTACATCCACGGCATCAATAAGAGAGCAATTGGCGAACTTACTTGGTCGCCTCATAGATTTCTGCATATTGAATGTTATTTCTTCGTCGTTCAGCCTCATCTTGAGTTCCCCAGTCTCACAATCAATTAGAGCTCTTCCCGTGGCCAGGAACGGTCTTCCCAAAATGATAGGAATCTCTTCATCCAGCTTACAATCTAGGATCACAAAATCTGCAGGGATGACAAATTTCCCTACCTGAATCAGCACATCGTCTAGGATTCCATAGGGCCGTTTCACCGTCCTGTCAGCCAGTTGCAACAACATAGAGGTGGGTCCAACTCTTCCAATGCCCAACATCTTATAGATTGCTAGGGGCATAAGATTGATGTTGGCCCCTAGATCACACAGTGCCTTAGCAAAAGCAAAATTTCCAATAGTGCATGGAATTGTAAAGCTCCCTGGATCAGATAGCTTTTCAGCAATTGGTCTAGTTACCACTGCACTACAGGTTTGAGTAAGCGTAACTGTGGCCAAGTCTTGAAAATCAAACTTTCGGGACATTAAGTCCTTCATCATCTTTGTATACCCAGGCATCTCCTTCAAAGCGTCAATCAATGGTATATTTACTTGGATTTGCTTCAGCATGTCAAAGAACTTCTTGTATTGCTCCTCCTTTTTGTACTTAGCCAACCTCTGGGGGAAGGGTGTAGGGGGTATCTTCTTCCCAATCACTTGGGACTGATCTTTACCAACTGCTACCTAAAATACTGACTCCTGTACTTTTTTTAGCTTCTTTCTCGGTCTCATTCTGAATGCAATTTTCTTCTTGAGCAGGCTGGACTGTCACCTTTGTCAGTTCCATTGATTCATCCAGCTCAATGGGCACTGGTATGAGTGTCTCAGCCTATCTAGCTTATCGAGCCTTTTATTGCTCTTTATCCAGATCTCTGCCATTATGTAGACTCACTGCCATGAGCTGCTTCGGTCCCTGATCTTTTGGATTTATCTGAGTGTCTGTAGGTAGTGTCCCTTGAGGACGATTGTTCAGGGACATCAAAATCTGGCCCACCTGTACTTCGATATTTTTGATTGTTGTATCATGAACATCTACTCTTTCATTAATTTTAGCATTAGAGCCAATAACCTGCTGCATTATTGCTTCAAGTCTAGAAAACCCATCTTCCTGCCTTCTACCATGTTGCTGCTGAGGTGGGTGATACCCTTGCTGCTGATTCTGATTGTTGTATCCCTGTGGTCGTGGGTAAGGTGCCATATTGTTGGGGGGTCTCATACCTCCCATGTTCCCGGTGTTGAACGGTGGCTGTGGTGGCCTGTATTGCTGATTTTGTTGACCCCGATTCTATCCACCCTGTCTCTTGCCGCCATAATTAGACACATAGTTCATGTCTTCAGGGTAGTGATGATGATCGTGTTCTGCATTCCACTGATTACCAACCGGCTGACTAATGCAAGATGCACACAAGCCCCCATTGGTAGTGTTAACAATATGTACCTGCTATTTTTGCCCTGACTCTTCCACCTTCTTGGTGAGTATGCTCATCTGTGTCAATAAGGTGGCCATGTTTTCCGCCATATAATTGGATGGATCTAAAGGCACTGAGTGCACCACTAGAGTGATGGGTGCACCTCTTGTTACCTAGCCCGAATTCTGTGCCATCTTGTCAAGCAGACTCTGGCCCTCTATCCATGTTTTGCTCAAGAATGCCCCACCAGCTAAAGCATCAACAATGTTCTTTACGCTATCTGACAATCCCATGTAGAACCGTTGCCTCAACATTAGATCTGGAACACCATGGTATGTACATATGACCAACATCCCTTTAAAACTCTCCCATGTTTCATGCAAAGTTTCCATCGGTCTCTATTTAAAACTCAAAATCTCATCAATTTATTGAGCAGTCTTGTTGGGTGGATGGAACTTGTTATGGAATTGCTTGACTAGTTCATAGAATTTATGGGGAGTGAATTCAGCCAAGTCTGGGCAGCTCCTGTCACTGAGAATGGAAACAATAACAGTTTGATTGCTTCTGGAGTTACATTGGGTTGCCTTTGGGTTTTGCAGATAGACAATAAATTCTTCAAATGCTGCTGAGGATCTTCAACTTGTGAACCCTAAAATAGTCCCTTATTCTGCAACAAGTGCATCATGTTATATGTGATCTGGAATGACTCAGCTTGCATCTGCGGAACTACTATCGATGTGGATAGATTCTCAACTGTGGGTTGTGCCCAGTCATAGAGAGCAGCCTCTGGCACTAGCGCTATTGGTGCTGGTGGATTTTCCTGGTTATCACCCATGATTGTTTCGAATTGTGTGGTTGTTGTTTGTTTTGTCAGTTGGCCTGATTCAGAGCCCTGAAAACTTTCTCGGGATCCGATAATGCTTCTAATACTTCACCAGATCTCGATGAGTTTCTAGGCATACACCTATGCAACCAAGTCAACAAACGTTAAAAGTTCAATGTAAAATTGAGTATAGAGAAAACTGCCTACACTAAGAATTTTGTACTTCTTTCAATTGTAATTGAAAACACCATTAATTCCCCGGCAACATCGCCAAAATTTGATCACGCTCAACTGTGTCTATTAAAAGACTAAGCGGGCATTGCAAATATAATCCGGGGTATTATGCCCAGATTCGAATTCCACATGAAATTAACATATCAACTGTTGTTGTTAGATCACTAAATTCTCAATAATCAACTTTCTCAAGATTTATGAATAATAGTTAGCGGTGTTTTTATATTGCTATAGCTAAACAAGAATAATAAACTAAGAATTAACTAACAAGTAGTTATAAAAAATAGAAGTAAAGGTCTAAGGTTATGGTTTCCCCCGTTGTTGATTTCCTTAGTTGTATGTTTCTTATAGCTATGACTTAGTTGCCTCTATCAATCATGAACTCTCCAGCTATCATAACTCTCTCTCTCTCAAGTAATTATGATTATTTACTAGACACACTCTCTCAAGCTACGCTAGCTAGATTTCATTACAGTTCATTTTAGAATGTACCCGAGGTATCATTATCTCTAATCCAACCTCTAAACCCTCGGTTATGACTCTCGCCTATACTTCGGGAGTGATGTTGTTCAAACAACTACCTAAATATGCACTCCCTCTCAAGTAGATATATAATGAATAGGCACATCTAATTGAGGGCCCTTCAATCAACTACAACAAGAATGTAGTTGAACAAATAGAGATTAACAACCAATCAAAACTACATTAATATCACAATAAGGTCATCCACAACGGGTTCCACCAAAACCTTAGATTAAGGTTTTTAGCTACTCATGATAATGGGGAAATCAAATACTAAAAGATTCATAATCATAAATTGCAAGAAAATAAAGAAGAATAGAAATAATGATGTTTTGAGTGATCTCTCACACTTGTTTTTCTTGCCAAAATACTCTCTAATAATGTTACATGCCTCCCTTGGGCGAGTCCTAGTATTTAAATAGGGTTTTGGGCTAAGAATTCCAGAATTTGCACTTCAGTCCTTCAATTTCCCGTCGCCTGCCGCGGTCCTACCGCGCCCACGCTAGGACCTCGGCCAAAAGGCCTCTGAATCTCATATAGAAGCTCGTAGCGGTCTGACCGCGATTACGCCGGGACCGCGACAGTTCACCTCCAGGCCTCGTTTGTGTATTTCACATGGTTCATTTGGCGACTTTGGTGCGATTGGCTTCTTTTTCTCCCATAAATGATACAAAACCACTCCATAGCCTTCTTCTACTATATGTAACCCGAAAATCATGAAAAGCAATAATAAGAGCATTTTGCTATCACTTTTACAATAAAAACTCTACATTAAAGTGGTTCTTTTGAGGCTTAATCATAGTTCAATTCACCTATTATCAATACCCAACACTTAAGGCTTTGCTCGTCCTCGAGCAAGTTGAACCACACTTCTAGGCCTAATCGTTCAACGAATTACCCAATTTTATGTCACACCCGCCATTATGAAAGAACAACCTAAGAAGTGCAACTGTCACACCTCAAATGCAGACTCTACGGCCATGCCACACACATGCTCACTCTAGTTACTCTAACAGAGGTGAAAACTTGATGTTTCTTTCTGAGTCACATGCCCTCACATCAATAATTTGAGAGAAGTTCCACATATATAGAATCATGCACAAAGAACTTTAGATAGAAAGAATTCACTCACTCTCAGCAAAGAATATTTATATGTCACACAGATACACCATAAGCTTGCCCTTAGTGTAATACTCTACTAATCGATTTGTTTTAGTCTCAGATCAAGAGGTCTTTATTTGGTTGTAATGTAGGCTAAGGGACGGGTAGGATATATTTGGATATAGTGACTAACCTCCCTAAGCAATTTTAATACATTTTTCATTTTAATCTATTTTCCGTCTTCAGCCCAGTCATTCTCCCACACTTGTGTCATAAGTTATCCCCACATTTCTAGGTGCAATTGGCTTTTTTCCTTTTTTTTCTTTTCTTGATATGCACTATCGTAGGACCACTTATTTACAAGGTCCTTATCTATATTTCAAAAGAGACACATTTTTTAACAGCCATTGCACCCTTCAAGTATTTTCCGGGTTTCCTTTTTTCTACTCCCCTATCACCACACACTTCGACTTTTACCTAATCTTTAAAAACTCAAGTGCTTCTAGGAGGCAAAGGGTCAAGCTATTCAACATATGGATGTAAGTTATAACAAGGTTACCAAAGAAACAGGCTTAAGCTCAAAGGGGTTAACTATGGTAATACGTACAGGTGGATTTATAATTAGACTAGCTACACAAATAAATGCCTCAATCCTATCTAAAACTAAACAACTTCTATTTCACTTTGCAAACACAGGGCAAGTTCTAGGTATCACATGCAAACATAGAATACAGGTAATTCTCACACACACTTGTCACGTAACTCATTCCGAATTAGTTCGTCACAAACTCATATGATCATTCAAGCAAGACAAGGTGTACACAATTAAGTCATAAATTATGAGTCTTCACATGAGCCTAGACGTCGCACTCTCAAGTTCGTTTAATTGTTAGAAGGTGTATACATCAAAAGGGTGCAGTCCTGCCGTTACCCATCCTAATCCAAGAGAGTCTTCAGAGTCCTAAAAAAATCTACCTAACCCGGTTCAAGAAAAAGCCCTAGGAAAAGAACCGTGGTCAAAAGAAAAACCAAGGGGGAATTACTACACTACCTAAAAAGGGAAAATAAAATAAAATAAAAAAATCAACGTGGACTACTTCCCTCAAGAGTGCTGTCCAATTGGTCCGTCCTCAGGAAGAGTCCTTTACCCCATTTTTTTTAGTTTTTTGAATGTTTTTGCAACCGACTTTGACCCTCAAGAGACTCGTCGACAAGTGTCCGTCATTGGGTCAAGTCAGTTATGTATAAGATGATACAACAATACAACTATAGAATTACAACATGCTCAATATATATGTACACTACAAAACAACACAACAACAAGTCTCCCACCCCACACTTAAAATTATGGCATGTCCCCATATCATAACAAAAATAAAGAGCAGTAAAGTAAGAAGACTTCCCTAAGTATCAGTCAGAATCGGAGACCGTGCTAGGGTCCACATTACAAGCTCTTCCCAATGCACGAAACCACGCCATCATGCGATTCTCAAAAATGGCATGTCGCTGAGACATAAAATCCATCTGCACATGCAGGTCATCCACCGAGGTTCGAAGGTCCTCGAACTCCTCCCCCACAGAACGTAGCATAGGCCGGGTGGACTGTGATCGAGAGAGTCCTGCCCCAGTGTGGGGATGCCGAGAGGGTCAGACTCCATCATAGGACCTCCTGGAGGGTGCCATTGGTGCTGGGGTTTCATCCTGATCATCAATATCTATGGTCATGGGCGCATATCTGCCCACTGAGATCCTAGAAGTCTGGAAGGGTATCTTTGCGGGCAATTTGCCATCAGTAGGATAAGTGGGAACGCCCTTAAGCAGACACAATCTAGTCACCAATAAGGGGAAATAAAACCCCTTAGACTGAAGCGAGGATCGAAGGATCATTTCATCACCAATAAGTCGCGCCACATCAAAGTCACGCTTGGTGACAAAGCACCATACCAGTTGATAGTTTAGGCAAATTCCGATTGATAGGCGAGATTTTGATATAGGATTCAGAATGGAATTCCAAGAGTTGCAGTATTTTTGAAGTGTCATTTGGGATATGCGTGCAAAATTTCAAGTCATTCGAACGTGGTTTGATTGGTTTTTATATTTATCAAAAGCAAAATTTGGAAGATGTTAGAAACTTAGGCTTGAATCCGATATGTTTGAGGTGATTTGGTGTTATTTGAGGTGTTTTGGTGATTGGAACAAGTTTGAATAAGGTTTTAGGATATGTTGGTGCCTTTGGTTGAGGTCCCAAGGGCCTCGGGTGAGTTTCGGGTGGTCAATCGGATCAATTTGAAGTAGAGAAAATTGCAGAAGTTGCAGGTTCAATTGTTGCAGAATTTTGCCCTTTGCGATCGCGTAGAGCTTTTTTTGAGGGGCAGTCCATTTGTTCTTTGCGTTCGCGAAGGTGGGCTTGTGATCGCATAGAGTGGAGAGGTTGTTCATCGTGAATGCGGGAAGGTGGTTGCGTTCGCATAGTGTTAAATGGATATGGGGTGTTGGTTGAATTTTGTTCATTGCGAACGCGGAGGGATGTCCGCGATTGCGTAGAATCAGTCTCCTGAAAATCGCGTTCGCAGGGCTTTTGATGCGTTCGCATAGAGTAAATTGTGGAAGTTGAATTTTTGTGATTAACGATCGCGAAGGTATTTCTGCGATCACGATGAAGAAAATTAGGCCTGGGCAGAATATTTTTAAACCCGTCTTGTCCGCGATTTTGGGGCTTATTTCCGGTATAACTGGTCATTTTTAGAGTTTTTTTGAAGGAGATTGAAGATGGGTTCACGGGGAATCACTTTGAGGTAAGATTCTTGGACTTAAAACTCTATTATTATGTGATATTGAAGATGGGTTCACGGGGAATCACTTTGAGGTAAGATTCTTGGACTTAAAACTCTATTATTATGTGAATTCCACCTAGAAAATCATGGGAATTAAGCTAAAAATTGAAGAACCAGGGCTTGGAACTTTGGACTTTTCATTAGGGATTTGAAGGATCATTTAGGGTTGGATTTGAGAACTTTTGATATGTATGAACTCGTGGGAAGATAAGGAATCTATTGGTGTAAAAATTTCTGAATTTCGAGACGTGGGTCGGGGGGTCGGGTTTTGGTAATTTCAGGATTTGTGCCATTTATTGATTGTTTCGCTTGGTCTTTGTTCCCTTAGCATATTTTGACATCCTCGTTCTGATTTTGGATAGATTCGACGCTCGTAGAAGCCGATTCAAGGGGCAAAGGCGTCGCGAGCTAGAGATTTAGCTGGTTCGAGGTGAGTAATGATTGTAAATGATGTGTTGAGGGTTTGAGACCTCGGATTACACATCGTAGTGCTATATTGAGGTGAGGCACACACTTGATAATGAGCATGGGGTCGTGCACTATTGGGGATTGTGACTTGGTCCATCCCAACTGATGATTTTACCGCATATTTGATTGAAAACTATTTGTTATAATCATTATTTGGGCTGAATGTCATACTTGGGCCTAGTGCCAACTATTTGAACCCTTCGGGGCTTTTTATTGATATTTTCTCACTATATTGTCTTATTACTTGAACTCAGTCATGTTATTTTCCACTGTTTTCATACTGAGCCATGTTTACTCAGTTTTAAGCCTTAAATGATATTTTTAAATGATGTTTGGGCTGAGAAATACTGTTTTACTATTGCCCGAGGGGCTTGTGAGGATTTTTGACTGAGTAAGGCCGAGGGCCTATGTTATGAGGAAACACTGATACTGATATGAGGTCGAGGGCATGAGATATGTACGCCACGAGGTGGCTTGATTGATATGAGGATGAGGGCCTAGTTTTGATGCCACGAGATGGATTGTTATTGCGCTTGGTCCATAAGGGCCCCCTCCAGGAGTATGCACACCCCGAGTGAGCGCGGGTACCCATTGTGATGTGAGATTTAGCCCGATGGGCTGTTACTGTTCTGAGATATTACCCGAGGGGCGGATTGTTGATACTGTTGCCCGAGGGGTGAACCTTTATGTGTTTACTTTTTCTTAATTGCCTATTACTTATTTTTTAAACTGTTGAAAAAGATCTTTCCTGAAATTGTATCCGAGTGAAGGATTTTACTTGTCTTCCACTGATTTGCTGTTTATAAGTATTTTTACTGCTTCATTATAGAATGCCTTGTGCCTTACGTGTTTTCTTACTTTCAATCATTATTATATTTGTTACTCACTAAGTTGGAGTACTCACTTTACTCCCAGCACCCTGTGTGCAGATTCAGGTGTAGCTGGTTCCGCTCCCGAGTGCTAATTCCTCCAGCTTCACGCAGGAATTCAGAGTATACGAGGTAGCTGTCTGGCGTTCGAAGTCTCGTGTTTCTCCTCCTTTATCATTTCCATTTTGTATAAGACAGTTGTTCTAGTTTTCAGACTTAGCAGACTTGTGTTATTGCTTATAGACGCTCATGACTATTGACACCCCGGTTAGGGCTGTGTTTGGGTTGTACTTCCGCATTTGTTATGGTATTATCTGCTTATTCAGATTTATTTTATCATGTCTAGACTGTTTCTTAATGTTTAATTGTTTAAAAAGGCGAATTGGGTTGATTGGACGACCATCAGTGCCACCAGCTATGGCCACCAGAGGCCGAGGACACGGTCGTGGTAGAGGCAGAATAGTGAGGGCAACACATGTAGATCCAACAGCTGCCCTAGTTCAGGACTAGGTCCCAGTTGTGGATGCTCCAGCAGCACCAACTCAGGCATTAGCTGTGCCCATTGTGATTCAGGGTCTTCAAGAGGCCTTGGCTCAGATCTTATCAGTTTGCATTGGCCTAGCTCAGGCGGTTTCAACCACTACAACCGCAACTACTTCTCATGTCAGGGGAGGTAGTCAGACTCCTGCTGCTCGCACACCTGAGCAGGTCATGCAGGGACTTTAGATGCCGGGGGCACACCCCACCCAGTTAGTTGCAGTTACTCAGGACTTTGTAGTTTCTGCTATGGCAGAGGACGAGCAACTTAGGTTGGAGAGGTTTGGTAGATTTTAGCCTCCGTAATTCAGTGGTGTAGAGGGCGAGGATGCCCAAGGATTTTTGGACAAGTGTTCGAGGATGCTTCATACCGCGGGTATTTTGAAGACCAGTGGGGTCGCTTTCACTACCTATCAGGTTTCAGGACCTGCTTTCACTTGATAGGAGGATTTTAAGAGGTGTAGGATTATTGGTGCAACACCCCTTACCTGACAACAATTCTCCGTTCTCATTCTGGAGAAGTATGTGTCGCAGTTTCGCAGAGAGGAGCTGCGTAGGTAGTTTGAGTGGTTCCATCGGGGGGAGATGACCGTGTCACAGTATGAGTTGAGGTTCTCCGAGTTGGCTCGTCATGCTATTTGGTTGGTCCCGACAGATAGAGAGAGGATCAAAAGGTTTGTTGATGGTCTTACTTATTAGCTCCGTATTCTTTTGACTAGGGAGAGGGTGACTGGTGCTACATTCAAGGAGGTTGTGGATACTACCCGAGAGATTAAGTCTGTTCGTCGCCAGGAGCAGAGGAGAGGGAGGCTAAGAGGCCTCGAGGATCTGGTAGTTATAGTGGTACTCCTTCGAGGGGCCAGTTTCAACACGGTAGATGCCGTCCATTTAGGCCTACTCAACTAGCACGCCCAGGTTATCGTGGGGTGTCATTGGGTCATGGTTCTCACAGTTCACATCAGGGCTAATCATCTGCCCTTCCAGCTTAGGGTTCATCCCGTTCTCCCTCAGTTTAGGGCTCTTCTGCGCCAAGCGCATCTACTAGTCACTCTGGTGCGAGGGCTTCCCTTAAGTCCCATTCTCCAGCACTTGGGAGTTGTTATAAGTGTGGTGAGATGGGTCACATGTGGAGGTAGTGTCCTCGTCGTATTGCTAGTTCATCCCATCATGGGGGTTAGTCATCGGCTTCAGTGCCAATTTCTTCACCACCACCCGTGGGGGGAGGGGGGTCATTCAGCTAGGGGTCTCCCCATAGGGGGAGGTCAATCAAGGGGCGGTCAGGCCCATTTCTATGCTCTTCCAAGCAGACCCTATGCTATTTCTTCTGATGCTGTCATTACAGGTATTGGTTCAGTCTTCCACATAGATGCTTATGTATAATTTGATCCAGGTTCCACCTTTTCTTATATGTCATCATACTTTGATCATTATTTGGGTACGCTCCGTGAGTTTCTTGCTTTACCTGTTCATGTATCTACCCCAGTGGGCGATACTATTATTGTAGACCATATATACTGGTCGTGTGTGGTGACTATTGGGGTCTAGAGACCCAGGTTGATATTTTGTTATTGAGTATGATGGATTTTGATGTTATTTTAGGCATGGATTGGCTATCTCCCTATCGCCCTATTCTGGATTGTCATGATAAGACAGTCACATTGGCTATATCAGGTATGGCACAGATCGAGTAGCGAGGTGTGACTGATTATGTTCCTTGTAGAGTGATTTTTTCTTGAAGTCCCAGCATATGGTTGGGAAGGGTTGTCTTTCATATCTTTCCTTTGTGAGGGATGTCAGATCTGAGACTCCTAGTATTGATTCTGTTCCAGTTGTGAGGGACTTCCCTGATGTATTTCCTGCAGACCTACCGGGCATGCCACCGGACAGGGATATGATTTTGGTATTGACCTGGTGCCGGGCACTCAGCCCATTTCTATTTTGTTATATCGTATTGCATCAACGAATTTGAAGAAGTTAAAGGAGTAGCTTCAGGAACTACTTGATAAGGGGCTCATTCGGCCTAGTGTGTCACCTTGGGGTGCGCCGGTTCTATTTCTGAAGAAGAAGGATGGCACAATGAGTATGTGCATTGGTTATAGGCAATTAAACAAGGTAACAATTAAGAACAAGTATCCCTTGACTCGCATTGGTGATTTATTCGACCAACTTTAGGGAGCAAGGGTGTTCTCCAAGATTGATCTCTGTTCAGGTTATCACCAGTTGAAGATCAGGGATTCAGATATTCTTAAGACGACCTTCAGGACCAGATATGGTCATTATGAGTTCCTGGTTATGTTTTTTGGACTGACCAATGCCCCAACAACGTTCATGTATTGGATGAACAATGTGTTTCGGCCTTAGCTCGACTCGTTTGTCATAGTCTTCATTGATGCTATTCTGGTGTATTCTCATGTCAAAAGGAGCACGCAGAGCATTTAAGGGTTGTGATGCAGAGATTGAGGGAGGATAAACTTTATGCAAAGTTTGCCAAGTGTGAGTTCTGGCTCGGTTCAGTGGTATTCTTGCGACACGTGGTGTCCAGTGAGGGTATTCAGGTTGACCCAAAGAAGATAGAGGCATTTCAAAGTTGGCCCAGACCGTCCTCAGCTACATAAATTCGTAGTTTTCTTGGTTTGGCAGACTATTATCGCTAGTTTGTTTAGGGATTCTTATCTATCGCATCGCCCTTGACCAAGTTAACTCAGAAGGGTGCTTCATTTATATAGTCGGACGAGTGTGAGAAGAGCTTTCAGAAGCTCAAGACAGCCTTGACCACAACTCCAGTGTTGGTTTTGCCATCAACTTCAGGTTCATATACAGTGTATTGTGATGCTTCGATGGTAGATATTGGTTGTGTGTTGATGCAGAAGGGCAAAGTTATTGCTTATGCTTCTCGTCAGTTGAATCCCCACGCGAAGAACTACCCCGTTCATGATATGGAGTTGGCTGCCATAATTTACGCATTGAAGATTTGGAGACATTACTTGTATGTTGTATCTTGTGAGGTGTTCACTGATCATCACAGTCTTTAGTATTTATTCAAGCAACAGATCTTAATTTGAGGCATCGGAGATGGTTGGAGTTGCTTAAGGACTATGATATCACTATATTGTACCATCCGGGAATTGCCAATGTGGTGGCCGATGCTTTGAGCCGAAAGGCAGTGAGTATGAGGAGTTTAACATATATTCCAGTTGGGGAGAGACCTCTTGCAGTTGATATTCAGGCCTTGGCCAATCGATTCGTGAGGTTGGATATTTTGGAGCCCAGTCGGGTATGGCTTGTGTAGTTTCTCGATCTTCTTTATATGATCGCATCAGAGAGCGCCAGTATGATAATCCGCATTTGCTTGTCCTTAGGGATAGAGTTAAGCATGATGATATATGACCATCGGTGATGATGGGGTGTTGAGGATACATGGCCGGATTTTTATGCCCAATGTGGATGGCATTCGGGAGTTGATTCTAGAGGAGGCCCATAGCTCATGGTATTCCATTCATCCGGGTGCCGCGAAGATGTATAAGGATTTGAGGCAGCACTATTGGTGGAGGAGAATGAAGAAAGACATTGTGGGATTTGTAGCTAGGTGTCTCAATTGTCAGCAGGTGAAATATGAGCATCAGAGACCGGGTGGCTTGCTCCAGCAGATGGATATTCCAGAGTGGAAGTGGGAGAGGATCACTATGGACTTTGTTGTAGGACTTCCACAGACTTTGAGAAGGTTCGATGCTATTTGGGTTATTGTGGATCAGCTGACCAAGTCCGCGTACTTCATTCCTATCTGTACTACTTATTCTTCAGAGCGGTTGGCAGAGATCTATATCCAAGCGATTATTCATTTGCATGGTGTCCCAGTTTCCATCATTTCAGATAAGGACACTCAATATACATTGCAATTATGGAGGTTTGTGCAGCGAGAGTTGGGTACTCAGGTTGAGTTGAGCATAACTTTTCATCCTCAGACGGACGGGCAGTCCGAGCGTACTATCCAGATATTGGAAGACATGTTGTGTGCTTGTGTCATTGACTTCAGAGGGTCATGGGATCAATTTCTACCGCTTGCAGAGTTTTCTTATAACAATAGCTACCAGTCGAGTATTCAAATAGCTCTATATGAGGCTTTGTATGAGAGGTAGTGTAGATCTCCAGTTGGTTGGTTCGAGCCCGGTGAGGCTAGGCTATTGGGGACAGATTTGGTGCACGATGCTTTGGAAAAGGTGAAGGTAATTCAAGAGAGGCTCCGTACAACACAGTCGAAGCAAAAGAGTTATGTTGACAGGAAGGTTCGAGATGTGTCCTACATGGTTGGTGAGAATGTTCTGTTGAAGGTTTCAACCATGAGGGGTGTTATGAGATTTGGGAAGAAGGGGAAGTCAAGTCCACGGTTCATTGGACCTTTTGAGGTACTTCGGAGGGTTGGGAAGATTGCTTATGAACTTTTTTTGCCACCCAACTTGTTGAGTGTGCATTAGATATTCCATGTTCCTATGCTCCCGAAGTATATTGGGGACCCGTCTCATGTGTCTGGATTTTAGTACGGTTCAGTTGGATGATGATTTGACCTATGATGTGGAGCTAGTAGCTATTTTGGGTCGTCAGGTTCAGAAGTTGAGGTTAAAGGATATAACTTCAGTAAAGGTGCAATGGAGAGGTCGACCCGTGGATGAGGCTACCTGGGAGACCGAGTGATAGATTCAGAGCATATATTCTCACCTATTTGAGGCTTCAGGTATGTTTCTTGACTCGTTCGAGGATGAACGTTTATTTAAGTTGGGAAGGATGTGACGACCCGGCCAGTCGTCTTATGAGTTATTGCTCTGTTTCCCCCATTTCTACTTCTTTATGCTTTGTCATCCGTTTTTTGTGGTATCGGGTTGGTCGGATCGAATCCGGAATGATTTTGGTAAGGTTTGAGACATTTAGTCTCTTTTGAGGAAGCTTAAGTTGGAAAAGTCAACCGGATGTTGACATATGTGTTAGAGGGCTCAGATGTGAGTTCTGTTGGTTCAGTTAGGTTCGGGAGGTATTTATGACTTAGGACTGTGATCATAATGGGTTTTAGAGGTTCAGAGTAGATTTAGGCTTGAATTGGCGAAGTTGATATTTTGGCGAATTTTGGTTGATATGCGAGATTTTGATATAGCGGTCGAAATGGAATTACGAGAGTTGTAGTCGTTCTGTGGTGTCATTTGGGATGTGTGTGCAAAATTTCAGGTCATTTTGGATGTGGTTTGGTTGGTTTTTTTTATCAAAAGCGGAATTTGGAAGATTTTAGAAACTTAAGCTTGAATCCGATGTGTTTTGGGTGATTTGGTGTTATTTGAGGTGTTTTGGTGATTGGAACAAGTTTGAATAAGGTTTTAGGATATGTTGGTATCTTTGGTTGAGGTCCCGGGAGCCTCGGGTGAGTTTCGGGTGGTCAATCGGATCATTTTGAAGTTGAGAAAATTGCAGAAGCTACAAGTTCAGCTGTTGCAAAATTTTTCCCTTAGCGATCGCGTAGGGGTTCCTGCGATCGCTTAGAGCATTTTTTGAGGGGCTGTCCAGTTGTTCTTCGCGTTCGCGTAGGTGGGCTTGCGATCACATAGATTGGGGATGTTGTTCATCGCGAACGCAGGAAGGTGGTCGCGTTCACATTGTGTTAAATGGACCTGGGGTCTTGGCTGGATTTAGTTCATTGCGAACGCGGAGGGATGTCCGCGGTCGCGTAAAGTCAATCGCCCAGGAATCGCGTTCGCAGGACTTTTGATGCGTTCGCATAGAGTAAATTGTGGAAGTTGAGTTTTTGTGCTTCGTGATCGCGAAGGTATTCCCGCGATTGTGATGAAGAAAATTAGGCCTGGGCAGAATGTTTTTAAACTCGCCTTGTCCGCGATTTTGGGGCTTATTTCCTTTACACCTGGTCATTTTTAGAGATATTTGAAGGAGATTGAAGAGGGATTCAAGGGGAATCACTTTGAGGTAAGATTCTTGGACTTAAAACTCGATTATTATGTGAATTCCACTTAGAAAATCATGGGAATTAAGCTAAAAATTGAAGAACTAGGGCTTGAAACTTTGGGCTTTTGATTGGGGATTTGAAGGACCATTTGGGATAGGATTTGAGAACTTTTGATATGTATGAATTCGTGGAAAGATAAGGAATCTATTGGTATAAAAGTTTGTGAATTTCGAACATGGGACCGGGGGTCGGGTTTTGGTAATTTCAGGATTTGTGCCCTTTATTGATTGTTTTCACTTGGGCTTTGTTCCCTTAGCATATTTTGACATCTTCATTCTGATTTTGGATAGATTTGACGTGCGTGGAGGCCGATTCGAGGGGCAAAGGCATCGCGAGCTAGAGATTTATCCGGTTCGATGTGAGTAATGATTGTAAATGATGTGCTAAGGGTTTGAGACCCCGGATTACACACCATAGTGCTATATTGAGGTGAGGCACACACTTGATGACGAGCGTGGGATCGTGAACTATTGGGGATCGTGAATTGGTCCATCTCGACTGATGATTTAACCGTGTATTTGATTGAAAACTAATTGATATTATCGTTATTTGGGTTGAATGCCATATTTGGGCCTAATGCCAGCTATTTAAACCATTCAGGGCTTTTTATTGATATTTCCTCACTGTTTTGACTTATTACTTGAACTCAATCATGTTATTTTCCACTGTTTTCATACTCAGCCATGTTTACTCAGTTTTCAGACTTAAATGATATTTTTAAATGATGTTTGGGCTGAGAAACACTGTTTTACTATTGCCCGAGGGGCTTGGAAGGATTTTTGACAGGGTAAGGCCATTGGCCTATGTTGTAAGGAAACACTGATACTGATTTGAGGTCGAGGGCCTGAGGTATGTACACCATGAGGTGGCTTGATTGATATGAGTTCGATGGCCTAGTTTTGATACCACGAGATGGCTTGTTATTGTGCTTGGGCCGTAAGGGGCCCCTCCAGGAGTCTGCACACCCCCGGAGAGCGCGGGCACCCATTATGATGTGAGATTGAGCCCGATGGGCTTTTACTGTTCTGAGATGTTGCCCGAGAGGCGGATTGTTGATAATGTTTCTCGAGGCTCGAGGGGCGAATCTTTATGTGTTTACTTTTCCTTAATTGCCTATTACTTATTTGTTAAACTGTTGAAAAAGATCTTTCTTTAAATTGTATCCGAGTGAAGGATTTTACTTGTCTTCCACTGATTTACTGTTTATACATGGTTTTACTGCTTCATTATAGAATGCCTTGTGCCTTACATGTTTTCTTATTTTCAGTCATTATTTATATTTGTTACTCACTGAGTTGGAGTACTCACTTTACTCCCTGCACCCTGTGTGCAGATTCAGGCGTAGCTGGTTCCGCTTCCGAGTGCTGATTCCTCCAGCTTCAGGCGGGCATTCAGAGTACACGAGGTAGCTGCCTGGCGTTCGCAGTCCATGTTTCTCCTCCTTTATAATTTCCATTTTGTATAAGACAGTTGTTCTAGTTTTCAGACCTAGCAGACTTGTGTTATTGCTTATAGACACTCATGACTAGTGATACCCCGGTTAGGGCTATGTTTGAGTTTTACTTCCGCATTTGTTATGGTATTATCTGCTAATTCAGATTTATTTTTTCATGTCTACCATTTCTTAATGTTTAATTGTCTAAAAAGGTGAATTGGGTTGATTGGCTGGCCTTGTCTTCACGAGAGGCACCATCACGACCGGGTTCGGGTTTAGGGTCGTGACACAAAAGCACACATACAATTTAATGAATTGCTTAAAAGAGTTAATATGTACTTAATTGGAGCAAGTGAGTACCTATTAGCTTAGCATTATTCTAGTTAAAGTTCAGATGATTTATTCTGATATATGTGCGTAAATTTTAGATTTTTGTGTTATTATTATAGTCTATTTTTATGTTGAAAAATTCATGAAGAAGCAAGAATTTTTAGAAATTCTTTTGAATGTACTTCTTTAAATATAAGACAACAAGTATATGATTAGTATATATTAAATAAAATAAATTAAGTACTTTTTTATTTAATATTTTATCTTGTTATTGTGTAATAGATGGAACGATATCGTAGATGGATGTACGATAGAAATCATCCTAATCGTGGGGGATTGAAAGAAGAATTTGTAGAAGGTGTTAAAGAATTTATTGCTTATGCAAAAAACACTTCCTGAATTCTGTAACGAAGGAACGATTAGATGTCCTTGTGCTAAGTACAACTATATAAAATTATTGACACCAGAGGATATTAAAGTTCATCTTTATAAAAAGGGATTTAGAGAAAATTATCGTGTGTGGACGATTCATGGAGAGAACTATAATAATTTAGCTGATGTTGAATTTGGGAATCTTACTGGTTGTGAGAGTGGTACATTCTTTGAGAATAATCAAATGCATGAAATAGTATCGAATGCTTTTGGGATACACCCAGGAGTTTAATTCCAACAAAATATTGATGAGCCTCCCAATGATGAGGCAAAGCACTTTTATGAATTATTAGCGGCGGCTAGTCGTCCACTCTATGAAGGCTCAATACACTCGGAGTTATCTGTTGCAGTTATATTACTAACTATCAACTCGGATTGGAATATTTCTCAAGCGGTCATGAATGCTATAGTTGGGCTTATGGGTGAAATTAGTCTAAAACTTAACTTACCCGGTGATTACTATAAGGCTAAGAAGTTAGTTTCCAAGTTAGGACTTTCCTCAACAAAAATTGATTGCTGTGAAAAAGGTTGTATGTTATATTATAAAGATGGCGCAACTCTAGACGTGTGCAAATTTTATAGATTATCTCATTTTAAGGAAGTCACAAATGTCTAAGCAAAGAAAGTTCCAGTTAAGAGGATGCATTACTTACCTATTATACCTAGGTTAAAGAGGTTGTATGCATCAATGATTTCTGCTCCTCATATGAGATGGCACTACGAAAATAGAAGGGTGCCTGGTGTTTTGTGTCATCCTTCATATGGAGAAACGTGGAAGTATTTTGATAGGATGTATCCTGACTTCGCTAATGAACCAAGAAATGTCAGGTTGGGTTTGTGTGCAGATGGATTCACTCCTTTTTCTGTCTCTGCTGTACCATATTCGTGTTGGCCTATTTTTGTTACATCGTATAAATTTTCGCCAAACATGTCTATGACAAGTCCATATTTGTTCCTAACTGGCATAGCTCCGGGTCTAAGTAATCCAAAAAGTTTGATTGATGTGTATTTGCAGCCTTTGATTGATGAGCTAAAGTTATTATGGCATGAAGGTGTTGAAACATACGACATATCAACTAAACAAAATTTTAAATTGCGTGCTGCTTTGATATGAACTATTAATGACTTTCCTGCTTATGGAATGTTATCATGATGGTCAACTGCCAGAAAGTTAGCTTGTCCTTGCTGTATGGAAGACACAGAAGCATTCACTTTGAAACATGGAGGTAAGAACACATGGTTTGACTGTCACCATCGATTTTTGCCAATGGATCATGAGTTCAGGAGAAATACTAGTGTATTTATGAAGAATCGAACAGATTATGATGATCCACCAGCGACCTTGTCGGGGGAGGAATTTGGGAGAGGGTTAAGAATTTTCTTAAGATAACAGAGTCTCCATTTCTTAAACTACATGATTATGGTGTTGCGCATAATTGGACTAAACAGAGCATATTTTGGGAGTTACCTTATTGGAAACATAATCTTCTTCGACATAACTTGGATGTCATGTATATTGAGAAGAACTTTTTTGATAACCTATTTCATATTGTAATGGATGATAAGAACAGGACAAAAGATAACTTTAAGGCCATGATGAACTTACGAGAATACTGTAGGCGAAGAGAATTAGAACTACACCAAGAAAATAACAGGATGGTGAAGCCTAAGGACAATTATTCATTCAAAATGGATGACAAACGGAAGATCTGTGATTAGGTTCGAAATTTGAGAATGCCCGATGGGTATGATTCAAACTTATCCAAATGTGTTGACATGAAAGAAGGAAAGTTGATGTATATGAAAAGCCATAATTATCCCATTTTCATGGAATCATTACTTCCTATTGCATTTAATGCATTACCTGAGAGAATATGGAAACCCATCACAGAGATAAACTTATTTCAAAGACCTATGTTCTAATATATTGAGGGAGAAAAATCTAGTTTTGATGGAAAGTAACATCCATTTAATCATAAACAAACTGGTAAAAAAATTTAAATGTGTTTTTTTCAACGTAATGAAACATCCCCCAGTTCATCTTGTAAGAGAGGTACGACTTGGAGGGCTTGTTCAATGTAGATGGATGTATCCATTTGAGAGGTAATAATCATTAACTATTTTCTCTTTATGTGTTATGATTACACTTCTCCCCATCTAAAATTATGCTATGTAGGACTATTGGCAAATGTAAACGGACGGTGAAACAAAAATCCAAGATTGAGGGATCAATATGTGAAACATATCTAGTTAAAGAAACTTCTCATTTCTGTTCATATTATTTTGAGCATCACGTGACATGTTTGAGAAATAGGCCAAATCGGCATGACGATGAATGTGATAATGATACTTTGGCACAGGCGATATCCATATTTAATCAACCCGATAGAAGTTCTAAGAAGTATCAAAAAAGAAATTGGAATGGGATGGAGAAAAAGTCGGCTACAACACATGTATTGCTCAATTGCCCCGAAGTTCAACAATTTTACAAGTAGGTTTGAAATTATGTTATTGGCCTACTTGCATGATCTATCCTTCTTTGAGCTAATAAACTTTATAAATATGTCGGACAATTATTTGGTGAGTATGTTTGGCCAAGATGTTGTTTATCCAAGGTTTTCATAATGGTTTAGGGATTATGTAAGTGTTATCTAATATGTTACCAAATTCTTATTATTGCACAAGTTGTATTTTCTAATTTCTCAATTTTCTTCAACTCTATATAAGTTCATAATCCATACAATAGTATAGATGATCCTTTTTTGCTTGATATTGCTTGGGGGACCTATTCCTCAAGTCAAAACTATGTCCAAGTACTTTGTCAATGGGTGCAAGTTTCATACGGAAGAATGATCTAAGAATAAGAAAACCATTAATAGCGGAGTCTGGGTGAAGGGTGGTGATGGTGACCAAGATGGATATATGGATTATTATGATGTACTCCAGGAGATTTTAGAAATAGAGTATATTGGTTGGCCGAAGAAAAGGCTGGTACTTTTTCGATGCAAGTGGTTTGATCCAACACCAAATAAAGAACAAAGGTACACCAACACTATAAATTAGTTGAAATTAATCACACGAGGAAGTATGCAAGATATGATCTCTTTATCATTGTACAAAATGTGAAGCAAGTGTATTATGCTCCTTATCTGTCGTTGTGTAAAAATAAGGATGAATGGTGGGTAGTTATAAAAACTAAGCCGGTTGGAAGAGTAGAAGTTGATGATACACTAGATATAGTATATCAGAATGATATATCAAGTGTTCAACAAATTGTGGATAATGAATTAGCACATGAACTACATATTGAAGGCATGTACGAATAAGTTGATCCTCAGTTCAACAATATTATGGGTTGGAACATCTATGGCTAATGAAGACGAATGTTACATTCATGAAAAGGAATTAACTGAGGAGGGAGAATAAGATGATGAAAATGAAACAAACGAGGATAATGATATTTCTAATGAAGATAAACTAAGCGATTAGGATTGACATATTTTTTCTTTTTACTAACTTGTATGTTATGAATTTAAATTTTTTGCTAAACATATTAACATATTTTTTCTTATTCTTATATTGTTTAGATGGCTCCTCGCGGTAAAGGTCGTTTAGAGAGTAATACATTAGAGAAGGGTAAACCAAGGACGAAAATAAAAGTTTCTGGTAACTTAGATATCACTACCTCTCCCCCACATGCACCTTCTAGTTTGCATGTGGCTCCACCTAAATGCCCTTTATCATTTCCACCTCCATTATTCTCTATACCTTACTTAGGATGTAGCGTTCCCTCATCCACCCCCTTCTTTAATCCTACATCTTCCCAGCACATGTATGCACTTAGGCCTGGCGTACCCTCATCATCATCTTACCATGTCATATCATCATCATCTTCTCCGGTCATTCCTTCATTATCTTCCTCTGGCATTCAATCATCATTTTCTCCAATCATTCATTCATCATCTTCCTTTGGCATGCTCTCATCATTTAGTCAGTTGTGATGACCCAAAAGGTCATCACTTATTTGGAAATAAATTTTATGATCCGAGGCCTTAAAACCTTCCTTTTTGTCTCACCTCGATTTGAGTGCGCAGTCAGGGCGTGTACCCTGAAAGTCATTATGTGAAAATTTGTGAAAAATGATAAAGTTTTCTTTTGAAATGAATTTAAGTTGACTTTGGTCAACATTTTGGGTAAAGGGACGAACCCATAATTTAACGGACCTAGAGGGTCCATAGGAAAATATGGAACTTGGGCTTATGCCAGGAATCGAATTCCGAGGTCCCAAGCCCGAGAAATAAATTTTCAAGGAAAATTGTTTTTTAGAGAATATAAGATTTTTTGGAAATAAAAAGATGTTAAAATCGATGGTATTGGACCCGTATTTTGGTTCTGGAGTGCTAAACAAGTTTGAAATAATAATTAAGTTTAACTTGTGAAGTTTGGTAAGAATCTGAGTCCGTTTAGTACAAATCGGACTTTTATTTGAGAAAGTAGAAAATTTGGATGTTCTTGAGTAATTATATGAATTTGAGGTCTAATTCATAGTTGTTGATGTTGTTTTGATAATTTGATCGCACGAGCAAGTCTGTATGATATTTTTGGACTTGCGTGCATGTTTGTTTGGAGACCTGAGGGCTCGGGTGTGTTTTGGATAGGCCACAGAGTGGATTTAGACTTAGAACATAGCTGTTGCAGATTCGGAGAAATTGCAGGTCTCTGAACAAGACTTTGCGGTCCGTAGTGATTTCTCGCAACCGCGGTGGGATTTATGTGGTCCACGATGAGAAAGGCCAAGCCTTCGCGGCCGCGCACAATATTTTGCGGTCCGCGGTGAAGTTTCGCCGCCGCCGTCCTTTTTATGCAGTTCGCAGTGAGGGTGTGAAAGGAGTATATAAATGGGACTCTTCAGCTATTTCACAATTTTCAAAACCCTAAAACATAAGAGGTGATTTTCAAAATACTCTTTCTTCCCCAAAACACAAGTGAGTTTTAACTCATTTCCTTTATTCCTTAACTTCTTTTTACAATATTTCATCCTAGAATCTAGGGTTTTCATAGTGGAATTGGGAATTTTGGGTAAAACCTAAGAATATTCAAATTTTGGGATTTATATCTCAAATTAAGGTCGGATTCCAAAATCAATTATATATCCGGGCTCGGGGGTGAATGAGTAATCGTGTTTTGGTCCTAATTTTGAGTTTTGACCAAGCGGGCCAGGGGTTAAATTTTTGACTTTTTGAGGAAATCATTGGAAAACCTATTTTTCATGCATTAGAATTGATTCATGTAGCATTTATTGATATTGTTAAGTAAATTGTGATAAAATACAAGCGAATTGGTGGTGGAAACAAGAGGTAAAGCGGTAGTTGAGGCTTGAATTGTGTTTGTGGCATCGAGGTAAGTGTTTGGTCTAATATTAACTTGAGGGATTAGGAGTTGTGTCCATTTGCTATGTGTTAGTTATTGAGTACGACATATAGCATGGTGACGAGTATATATACGTTGGTGTCAAGCATGCCTGTGAGTCTTATACTATGATTAATGTGACTCTGTTTCATATTGTTCATGCTTTATATGACAATATCTATTGTTGAATAAGGCTTGTGGAAGTAATATTGGTAATTGAACATTGAAGAGCATTGTCTCAAGTTATAAAACGGTTTATGAGAATATTATTGGAAATTGAACATTCTAGAGCATTGGCTCAAGTTGTGAATTGAGTTGTGAAGTAAATGTGAAAAAGAGAAGAGGTTTATTATATTGTCTCCCTTGATGGGATGTTGTTACTTCTGATGCTATCTCCCTTGCCGGGATATTATTGCTTTTGAAATATGGTTGTTATACTATTATTCCCTTGCCGGGATTTCATTGTAATTTTATTAATTCCCTTGCCCTTATTGCTTTGTGATTGTTGTTTGGGTAAGGAAGAGTGTTAAAAGCACGAAGGGTAATATCGTGCATGATATCTGTGAGAGAGTGTTAAAGCACGAAGAGTGATGTCGTGCATGATATTTGTGAGAGAGTGTTAAAGCACGAAGGGTGATGTCGTGTCACACGATGTAAAATCCCGTGCCATGATATGAGTGATAATGCACGAAGGATCATTTCGTACCATGATTATGTGAGGTAAAAGCACGAAGGGTGATGCAGTGCCGATTATATTTATTTTTATGGTGAGGACGAGAGTAAAAACACGAAGGGTGATGCCGTGCACTTGACTTTGATTTCGTGATTTTTACTGATAATTGAGTTATGATATTCTTTACATTTAACTGTTGGTTTTTTATTGTTACTTGTTGTTTCCCCGCAGCTTGACTCCCCTTTCCTATCTTAAATTGTAAAGTTATGCCTTTATTATCCATTGTATACGATTTAACTGCACACGTTTATTTGGTAATCTGGTCCCAACATCGTCACTACTTCGCCGAGGTTAGGATAGGTACTTACCGGCACATGGAGTTGGTTGTGCTGATAATACACTCTGCACTCTTTTGTGCAGATCTCGGTACTGGAACATACAGACCTTAGCTTGGGGTTGTTGCCTTTAGTCCATTTGGAGACCCGAGGTAGTCCGCAGGCCCTAGCGTCCCCTCCCTATCTAGTTTTCATTAGTTCTTTATTACTTCTGAAACAGACATGTATTTTCTTGTTTAGATTTTATTTGTAGCTTTCCTAGACAGTCTGTGATATTGTGACACCAAATTCTGGGTAGAGTTGTACTTAGACTTCCGCAATTTGTATTAATCTAAATTATCAAATTTCGTCTTCCGCACTGTTTTATTATTATTATTTCGTTGTTTGTTTATCTTGTTGGAATTTTTAAGGGATTAAAAATGAAATTGGTTTAATATTGGTATGATTAGCTTGCCTAGATTTCACTAATAGGCCATCACGACTTCCGAGGGTGGGAAATCTAGGTCGTGACATCAGCCTACCAGGCACTCTTCCATGCCTTCGCCTAAATCCACTCCATTTTCTCCTGCTATATCCTCATCATCTTACCCTTTCATGTCATCATCTTCTTCTCCTGTCATTACTTCATTATCTTCCTATGGCATTCGATCGTCATTTTCTCCTATCATTCATTTACCATCTTCTTCCGGCATGCCTTCATTACCTAGTCAGCTAACTAGGTAGTCTTTCATGCCTTCATCTGAAACTACTGCATCTTCATCCTCCAGCATTTCTAGGCCACATATTAGAGTCGATAGTAATTCGACATCCTCATACACCGATAGTGCTACAGCTTCACAGACTTCTACACAAAGGCATGATCCTCCAAATGTTGGAAAGTATGATGATTTTCGGAGGTTGATTATTGTGCCCGATGGAGCAGGGTAAATATTAATATTTTTAATTTTTAAGATTTTGTAAAAATAGTTTCTAACTCTTTAAAATTCGTTGCAGCTTTTATCCTCCTCGAGGTACGAAAGTCGTGGTTGAATCGATGTGTTCATTTTATCACGAACCATAGAGGTCCTGGTCAGAAGTTCCATGTCATATTAGGGAGAAAATATTCGCTGAATTTAGGGTAAAAAAATTATTACTTTATTTTAGCTCACTTTATTCAATTTAACATGTTTTATTTGCAGATAAAGTGTGCATGGATACGTGATCTTGAGGCAGAGGTACAAACTGTTTTCTTTAAGAAATATTCTGATAGGTTGTCTGATTTGCTTTGGACTTCTCGTGAAAATAATGTGAGGCCAACTTGGATTCTTGATGATTTATAGGTTAAACTTCTTGAATTTTGGAAATCTCCTGAATTTGAGAAGACGCCAGGGAAGGGCAGCCCGTATGTCCGGCAAGGGTGGCTCTGTGGACATAGGAGGTTCAATTAGTATGGAGACTCATCGAAGAAGATTGGTAATGTGTTTATTATATTTTTCTTGATTTATAACTGCTTTAGTTATCATTTTTTAATATATTTTATTTTGCAGGAAAAGGATAAAGGAAGATCAGTTACTCATGATGAGATGTTTGAGGAGACCCACTGAAGAAGTTGAAGGATGGAACAAAAACAATTTGGGTCGAGACGCGCACTGAGACAACTCATGTAAGATTAACAATATTATTCACATATATTTTTTACTTTTGAATCCTTAAACAAAACCTACCGTGGAAAGATAGCTTGTTATTTTGTGCTATATGACTTGGGGATAAGAAGATCTGTTGGTAAACAAAAGTTGAGCATAAATTAGAGCTTATGAATCCCTGTGTCTCTATATGTGAATTGGTTGTGCTGTTGAGATTTTTCTATGTTTAGCATAAGTGTGATTGCCACTTTAATTATCAATTCACATTATTTTGAATAAAATAATATAAATTTTTGCATTAACTTATGTGGGTGTCCATTACAGAAACCAAACAATGTATGACATGTTTGGGAGGAAAAGGTGTTTGTTATTGTAATATTAACTAGATAGTCCGTGCCCACGGGCTTTGCCTAACATTGTTGTACAAAAGTGGTGAGATATTGAGAAATGTTAATATGATATGCTTCATGTTATGTACACTCAGTTGTGAAGAAAGTTGTATAATCATATTCTTGAGCTTGCTTCCACAAGAATTCAATTACTTTCTTGAGCTTGCTTCCATGAGAATTCAAATTATTCTCATGTCGTTGATCCAACTAATACAAAAGTTGATGCTACATTGGGATAAAATCTGAATTTTTACAGCTGACAGCACATACTTTCACCTCGATACGCATTGAAAGAAAAAAATATCGGACATTAGAATCAGAACATTGCATACCGGTACCAAGTCAAGTTATGCAAAGCAAAATAGGGAAAGAGTTAGCCTTGTGTTATTGCAATTCAAAAAGTCAACAAAATAAGAAAAGTAAAAAACTATAAGTTCATTTTCTGAGAAGAAAAGGACAAAATCTTAAAAAATGTATCGCTCGCTGTGAGAACCAGAAGTAATTATACGTATTATTAGAACAATGTTGGAAAATTTCAATTGTTGAAACACCCATATTGCTACAATTAAGATAGATTCAAGCCAAAAGAACAAAGCTAAGTGACATGAGAAGTTTATACAGGACATGTATGAAGAGCTAATATCACACATAACTTCATGATTACAAAAAAGAGTTCAAACGCCAGAAAAGCTTGTCATTAAAGAACATGCAAACTGAAAAGTGGAAAATAGATTAACATTATCAACAATATGAATTCACAGCTAGCTTTAAACTAAACATTTTGACGATGAAATATTTGCACAACAATTCTCACATAACCGGATTGGAAGGAAAATCTTGGTCGAGCAGCAAGCAACAACTTTCTGGTGAGTGAAAAACACCATTTTTAACTTGATACTACACTTGTGGAAAGGTATTTGCAATATTTATCTGGGAAGGAAAGGGAGAACTTAGCGAATATCATAACAACTTTTGCTATAAAAAACAAAATGATAATGTAATCTATGATTTAACCTGGAATATAAAGTGGAAGGAGTAGAATCTTTTCTTCATCCATAGTAATGAGATAGCGAAAGCTTGACAGGCAGAATTGTGAAAACTTGATCACTAATCACTTATGCTGTCAACTAATATTAAAAGTCAACCATCATAAACTGAACAAATTCAAGTTTTATTAGCTAGGAAGTATAAGATTTTAATGGAAAAGTAAATTGACATTATTACTTACCAAAAGCTAAGAGATAGATAATTAGATATATTTTTAAACTAAATGGAGCTAAGTGTAAGTGACATTTTCTTTTTTGGTGTGTTTGTCACGGCTCAATTTCCCCTTCGTTGAGTTTCGTGATGGCACCTAATTTTAGGAACTCGGTAAGCCTAACATTTACTAAACATCAACCATAATAAAGAAAGTCTAACAATCTCAATATAAAAGTCTTCTCAAAACCGGTGATATAAGTCAAAAGCTCTACAGAGTTTCGCTACAACTTCTAAACACAACTATAGGGAAATCAGTACAACAATGTGAATACAAAATAGGAACGTCAGTCTGAAGCCGCGAATGCAACAACAAAGTTAACTTGAGTCCCCTCGGCAAGAATCTGCATAGCTACTAAGGATCAATGCATGGATCTGTACAAAAAATATACAAAAATGTCGTATGAGCACACCACATCGGTGCCCGGTAAGTATCAAGACTAACCTCGGTGGAGTAGTGACGAGGCATAGTCAAGACACCAACTGGTTTAATAAACTGAACAAGTATAAGTGTAGAAACAGCAAAACATGATACCTATATGAAGGCTACACGATATGGCTAACAATCCAGTAATTGCAATAAGGAAAAAACAGCAAGTAACATCGGAACACCATAATAAGAACATAGAAAAGTGAGCAGAAATACAAACCAAATCCGAAATCACAAATACGGTAAAGACAAGTCATAACTCAGCAACTACGGCAGTTTTCACATTAGATCTTAGCCAACAAACTTCAATCAATTAGTCAAATCCTTCAATTGATAAAAACATTTCGAAATATACTTCCTTCAAGTAAATATTTTTCAAAAATAGCTCTTTAAAAATGAATACCTTACGAATATAATCTTTTCAAATAAATATTCTTCGAATATAAGTCTCCCTGTGACACTTCATCTCATAATCATACAATACAAGTCTCAATACCTGAACCCTAACACTTGGCATCATGTGCCATCATCACACCTCATAATCATACTGACATCTCACGTGCCAAATAGAGTCATTCTCACATGGAAGGCAAATAAACAAGGGTGTGCGACTATACTCAGCAATATCAAGAAGCCTCTTATCCAATAAGGGTGCTTAGCCACGTGTATGCTGGTGCAAGTGTCCTAACATAGTTCATACCAGCTAGCAAGCATAAGGAAAAAGCGGACAACACGTATAATGTTTACATAGGGATAGGATCAATGAAAAGCAACAGCTCAGAATACAATTATAATAACAGGAGATCTCCCACGATACGGTCATGTAGTCCCAAATATAAATGTGCAGGGGGATCTACCGAAATACCGTTCCATAGTCCCAAAGTAAATAAACAGAACAATGGGATCTACTGGGATACCGTCCTGTAGTCCCAAACGTAAATATGCAAGGGGATCTATCGAAATACCGTTCCGTAGTCCCAAAGTAAATATGCAGAACATGGGGATCTACTGGGATACCGTCCTATAGTCCCAAAGTAAATATGTAGCGCAACCAACAGAAATTATAGTTACAGCACGGCAGAAACTCGTACATCACCACAACAAGTACAACAATAAAAATGACAATAATACAAAGTACGGCGAGTAAATCAACTCAAGAACTTAAATCACAAGGAAACAGTAGAACCAGTTCACAAGGAATAACCACAGTAAAGAATGCTAGGCATAAAGGGAACAATTCGACAAGGGAAAACTATCATGTAGTAACGATCCCACAATATACAAATCAACAATAAGAAAGCCAAAATGAGTCAAATAGTCCCAAGTAAATGTAAGTCAACTAAGATATAGGTTATCTAAACTTCTTTTAAGGTTGAGAAATTGCGAAAGATATTCAACAATTCAAATAATGATATGTAGCAGAAGATAATCGTCACTCCAATTAAGACTAAACAATTATAGGATGAGACAATAACTATTTCAATTAAAAATAAACAGTTATAAAAAGATAGCATGATGGTAGAAGAGACAAAATCTTCAGTTAAGGCAAATAATGAGAGTGAATCCTAAAGCAATTAATTCTAACTAAAGCATGTAGAAGTGAAACCAGCAAATAGGAACTCAAACGTTTCACGAACAACTTCATACACAGTAAGTATAAGGACCTAAGAATCCTAAAGGCCAACTTTCCACAAATAAGTCCGAGCACGCACTCGTCACCTCGCGTACACGAACTAAAATCAACATAGAAGACTCAAATTCTAAGGAAAAATCCCCCACACAAAGTTAGACTAGATACTTACCTCAAAGACAATAAATCGATACTTTAAAATGCACTTCTCGGGTGAAAAGACCTCCGAACGACTCAAATCTAACCAAAATAACTTCAAAGCACAAATAAAACTCATAAGAAACTATTCTGGATCATAAAGTCTCAATCTTTAACAAAATCCAAAAAATGGTCCAAAAGTTGACCCTCGAGCCCGCACCTCGGAACCCGGCAAATTTTACAAAAACCAGATATTCATTCTGATAGGAGTTCAACCATACAAAAATTATCAAATTCCGATATCATTTGGTCTCTCAAATCGTGATTTCTCATTTTAGAAATTTTCTTCAAAAATCAACATTTTCCTCAATCCAAAACACAATTTAAATGATAAAAACAAAGGTAAAATTAGGGAATATATTAAATTCTAGGCGAAGAACATGTTACGCCCCACAATATTATGTCGATACTACGTCTAGTAGTATTATGTTACGATGATGTTACGTCTTGCGGTATTACATTACGATGATGTTACGCCTTGCAGTATTACATTACGATGATGTTGCGCTTTGCAGTTTTAAGTTACGACGATGTTTCACTCTATAGTATTGTACGTTGAATTTGTCATAGGGTAATTGACATCAGTCCAAGGAAAAGATTATTTAGAGATTATAAGGATTATGCAATTTCAAACAAGTAATGAGTAAATTTGTGAAGGTGAGAGGGGAAGCAAGTCAAAGAAAATGAATTTTTATCGAAGTTTGATATTTTGGGATAAAATAGGCCCAAGCTAAAATACCCGATATTTATGAACTAGTACCATACAAGGTACCACCTGACCATGATAGTAAGGTGTATAAAGTATGTTAAAAATGAGTAGTATTTTAGATAAGTGGAGATAATTCTTAATTATATGGGTAATTGCTTAATTATGGGATAATGAGACATTACCTAGTTAATTAATAATTAGTAGTGGACTAATTAAAATCTTTGGGTAAAGACTAAGGTCTTTGGATGAGCTCAAATTGAAAGAAACGTGGCAGCCCCCTCCTAATTAAACTAATGACTCATTAGTCATTTTAGGATAGATTTCACCTTAAGGAATTTGGTGATAAAATTATCCCTAAAGTGGGGCCAAATCATAAGGCATTTTAAGGCATAAGAAGTCTTTTATCAATAAGGCTAGTCTTCAAAAATTACTCTAAAAAATAAGACATCTCTTTACCTTATCAAAGTTGGATTCAAATATTTCTACGTAATGGATTGAAGACCTTAAAGACTTCAATAATTCTGTACGGATTGAAGGCAACAGATGAAGCTTCAATACGGATTTTTCCCTATTTCGATCCACAGTATGTGATTTGTCGCAATTGATGCGTGTTAGAGGGATTGTCAAGAGAATCGACTCAGGTACGTTCATGCCCGCAGGTTTCGATAGACAGGTCGAGAGTCCTCCAAGTAGGCGATCAGCTCAGCGGAAGATATTGATGCACTCCATTTTCTCCAGAGTTACTTGTTTGGTCAGTATTATTTAGATGTGTATTGTTTGGTATGGTGAGGTTCTATCCTGACCTTTGATGATAATTATGTATCTTTAGAGGCTTGTAGACAGATTTCATGTACGTAAAAGATTGTATGTCCTTGTCGCCCTATGTTCAACATATGAGTGGTTATTTTGGTCTTAGAGGCCCATATGTATTATGTATAAGTCGGTATTACATGTTGTATTCTACCTATTTCACGGGAGCCTCTACAACTCAGTTATCTAAGATAGTATGATACGAAAAGATACGTTATGTTGGTACTCGGTTGAGTAAGGTACCGGGTGCCCGTAGCGGCCCATCGGTTGGGTCGTGACAGAACACTTACCCAATCGATATGCTTGAAAATCCCACAAAGAATCACTCAAAACCGAGCTCCACAAATCAAGATATGATAAAAATGGTCTAACCCTCGATCTAGGAATATACTCTACTTGCCCAGGTATTTATGCATCGCGAATGCGGAGGAAGGATCGCATTCGCGAAGAATAAAAATAAAGGCTTCCCAGGTTGGTCATCACGAATGCGATAACAAGCTCGCGAATGCGAAGAAGAGAAGACAGAAACCTACGCGTTCGCGTAGGGAATCACGCGAACACGAAGAGTAACAACCACCAGTGCTCAGGGCTTGGTGTCTACTACGCGAACGTGGAATAGAGGATGTGACGTGATGAGAAAAATGTGCATAGCTACACAATCGCGAGGGGTATTACGCGAATGCAAAGAAGGAAATTGGGGCATTTAGAAGAGACTATTCACGAACGCGAAAGGAGCTTCGCAATCACGAGAAGGATAACAGACACCAGAACCAACAGTTCGAAAACAAGGAAAAATGACCCATAGCCCCCTTGGAACACACCCGAGGCCCCCAGGACCCCGTCTAAACACATCAACAAGTTCTATAACCTAACACGGACTTGCTCGAGGTCTTTAATCACATCAAACAATGCCGAAAATGCAAGTCGCGCCATGAATCGAGCTTATGAACTTCTTCCAACTTCTAGAACTCGCGCTGAGCCTTTCAAATCAACCTCGGATGACGCCAAATTTTGTAGACAAGTCCAAAATAACATAACAGAGCTACTCCAACTCTCGGAATCGCATTCCGACCCGATATCACGAACATCAACTACGGGTTAAACTTTTTCATTTTCCAAACTTCAATTTTTCCAACTTTTGCCGAAATGCCTCAAATTACCCTACAGACCTTCAAATCCGAATCCGAACACACACCTAAGTCCAAAATCACCATACAAAGCTGTTAAGATCATCAAATACTCATTCCGGAGTCGTTTACACAAAGGTCAAATTCCTGTCAAATTCTCACCGCTTAAGCTTCCAAAACTAGATTTTTCCTATTCGATTCTGAATCATCCGATAAGTGAATTCAACCATGCACACAAATAGATAAACATAATATAAAGCTTATAAAGACCTTATGCCACTAAACGGAGCTTAAATTCTCAAAATGACCGGCCGAGTTGTTACATCCTTCCCCTCTTAAAATAAATGTTCATCCTTGAACGTGCCGAGATTTGCCTCGAAGTCCTCAAATCACTGAATGCACACTTCCAACATACACCCGCGGGTGATCTCAAGTAAACCCAATCTACATAAGCTTGAAGACACCATCTAAACTGAAATTTAGCCTTTCTACCAATACCCATAATCCTTAGAGCCAAAATTATCACCATCCATTCATTTCCAAGAGACCCGACTCTAAATCCATATCCGGTATCAGTCTCAACTAGTTGCAACCACTATGCCTAAAACCACATAGTACAACCACACAACATACACACCATACATAGGCCTATAATAACATTCCTGATCACAATACCTGCCCAAAATCAAATCCTGCACCGACCACTAGCCTTATATCCGATAGAACTCTATGTCAAACCTCCATAACATTGAAATGATGCAAGAAACACAAAGACCTCATAACCAAACACCCGAATCAATAAGTCACAACAAATACCATCGGGCACACATCCCGCAAGCTAAAACTCAAGAAGCACAAAACAAAAATGACTGAATATTGAAAGAGAAACACATAACAGAACTATTAAACAAGCCTGACAGGCACAATTTTCTATCAGTAATAACCTACAAAACAATATAACAAGAAAATAATCAAATCATAAGAACAAATCACAAAAATCTCATACTGATATAACTTCCACCGCGGTACACAACCCCGTTCAAACACAACAAATCACATAAAATTGCGAGGGTCCTGCCCTCAACTCTGAATCACAAGTAGGGTATACAACAACTAGTTGGAACCTCTCACTAGATCAATTCCGTCAACAAAATTACAACATGTGCTGGCTCCCACAGTGGTGGAGATAGAATCACATCTCGTAACCAAAAATGCTTAGAAATCGCATCAAACCTACCGTAATGGACAATAGGATTTTACTACTAGTCTCATAACTCTTAATAAATAATAGAAATAGATGATAGACATGGCTATCACTCATAGAACCTCCCAATACGGCAACACATAAACAGAGTGCTAATCACGAAACTTACCCATAAGTGGAGCAACAAATAAGGGAACTCACCCGATAAGCAGAGCTGTAATGAAGTAGCGATGGTGCTCCTCTATAACGAACCAAAATCATACCTGAATGACATCATCTGGCGTAGAGGACTCAAGCCTACTATAAGAAACACATAAACATGCCGGGATTCCCCCTCTTGGGCACCTTTTACTAGCCTGAATACCCCGCCGTGATGCATCTGTCCGAAGTCTAGGACAATATCTCACCACATGACTAGTATCTCACACTCAAAGCAACCTCGCTGCTGATGTGGCTGTAGGAACTGTGCGGTATGGTTAATTTGAGACCCATGGACATCTGAATCACTGTGCGAGGCTTGAAGCGCAAATTGAACAGGCTGACCCATGAAACCTCTACCATTTCGCACCCTACCTCCAAAATAAGGACTAGCAGATCTATCCGGTCTACGAGTCCCCCTCGCCTCCTTGTACTTTCTCTTATGATCTCTTCTATTCTCTCGCTCCCGGTCCCACATTCCCTCTAACCGTCTAGCGATCCTACCACCTGCTGAAACAAAACATCAAACTCCAACTCCTGAGCCATGCCGAACTGAATATCATACCTGATCCCCTCAATAAATCTACGGTCTTTCTCTCTAACTGTAGTGACCAAGGCAGGAGCATGTCTAGCCAAATCAATGAATCTAACGACATAATCTAATACTAACATAGTGCCTTGACGCAACTTCTCAAACTCCATGCACCATGAATCTCGAAAGGACTGAGCTGCAAACTCTCTAAAAAACATCCCTGAAAACTAACCCCAGGTAAGTGTAGCTGCATCGGCCGGGCTACCCCACTTATATGACCTCCTCCACTAGTAAGTTGCTCCCTAAAGCTGGAATGTAGTAAAAGCAACTCCACTCGTCTCAACAATACCCATAGTGTGGAGAATGTGATGGAACTCCTCTATGAAACCCCGTGTGCTCTCTGAAGCCAACCACTGAATGTAGGAGGGTGATATTCCTTGAACCTTGAAAATCTAAATGGCCTATCCTCAGATGTGGCTACGCTAACCATGGGCCGAATTGGAATCACAAGCTGTGTACCCATGACACCTGGAACCTGACCAATATGAACTCGATGCTCTGGAGTGTGGGCGGCGGGAGTATGAGTCCCTACCCCGGTATGTGAAGTAGATGGTTCAACCAGAATCAACCCCGCCTGAGCCAATATACTAAACATGCCCAGGAACTATGCTAAAGTTTCCTGAAGTGTGGGGGTAACAACAGGCACCTCCGATACGTGTCCATAATCAGAGCGACTGGTGGCTCTACAAATGCAGATTTGGTAGGTGCTCTAGCTGTGGAACATACTCCTTGTCGTTCTCTACCTCTGCCTCTGATGACACCTGCTCTTGGAGCAGCATCATCGATAACTGCATATCGTGTCATCACTATCTATGAGAGAATGGGATGAGAAAAGTTCAAACACCGAGATCAATATGCTCGCACGATAGGAATGAAAGAAGTGAGATTGTCCTAATAGTTCCGTAGCCTCTTAAAGATAAGTACAGACATCTCTGTATCGATCCGCAAGACTCTACTAAACTCGCTTATAACTTGTAGCACCGATCAACCTAGAGCTCTAATACCAACTTGTAACGATCCAATTTCCCCTCCGTTGGGTTTTGTGATGGAACCTAGTTTGATGGACTAGGTAAAGCTAAGATCTACTGAATATCAACCATAATAAAGAAAGTCTAACAGCCTCAATATAGAAATTTTATAGAATTTACATCTTCCCAAAACCGACGGTACAAGTCATTAGCTCTATAGAGTTTCGCTACAACTTCTAAACACAATTGTATGGAAATAAGTACAACAGTGTGAATACAAAATAGGAAGGTGAGTCCGAAGCCTGCGAACGCAGCAATAGGGTTACCTTAAGTCTCCTCGGCAAGAATCCGCACAACTACTAACGATCAATACCTGGATCTATACAAAAAATATACAAAAATATAGTATGAGCACACCACAACGGTGCCCAGTAAGTATCAAGACTAACCTCGGTGGAGTAGTGACGAGGATCAATCAAGACACCTATTGATCTAATAAACAGAAAAAGTATAAGTGTAGAAACAACAAAACATGATATCTATACAAAGACTACGCGATATAACAATATAGTAATTGCAATAAGTACACAGAAAAGTGAATGAAAATACAACCCAAAACCGAAATCACAAATACAACAAAGACAAGTCATAATTCAACAACTACGACAGTTTTCATATTAGGTCTTAGCCAACAAACTTCAATCAATTAGTCAAATCCTTCAATTGATAAAAATATTTCGAAATATACTTCATTCAAGTAAATATTTTTCAAAAATAGTTTTTTAAAAATGAATACCTTTCGAATATAATCTTTTCAAATAAATATCCTTCGAATATAAGTCACCATGTGACACTTCATCTCAGAATCATACAATACAGGTCCCAATATCTGAACCCTAACACTTGGCATCATGTGACCTCATCACACCTCATAATCATACGGACATTTCATGTGCCAAATAGAGCCATTCTCACATGGAAGGCAAATAAACAAGGGTGTGCGTCTATACTCAGTAATATCAAGAAGCCTCTTATCCTATAAGGGTGCTTAGCCACGTGTATGCTTGTGCAAGTGTCCTAACATAGTTCATACCATCTAGTAAGTATAAGGAAAAGAACGGACAACACGTATAATGTTTACACAGGGATAGGATCAATGAATAACAATAGCTTAGAACACAGTGATAATAACATGGGATCTCCCAGGATACGGTCCCGTAGTCCCAAACGTAAATGTGCAGCGGGATCTACTGGAATACCATTTCATAGTCCCAATATAAATATACAGAACAAGGGGATCTACCGGGATACCGTCCCGTAGTCCCAAATTTAAATATGCAGAGGGATCTACCGGAATACCGTTCCATAATCCCAAAGTAAATATGCAGAACAGGGGGATATACTGGGATACCGTCATGTAGTCCCAAAGTAAATATGTAGCGCAACCAACAGAAATAACAGTTACAGCATGGAAAAAACCTCTTACATTACCACAACAAGTACAATAGCAAAAATGAAAATAATAAAAAGTACGGCGAGTAAATCAACTCAAGAACTTAAATCACAAGGAAACGGTAGAACCAGTTCACAAGGAATAACCACAGTAAAGAATGCTAGGCATAAAGAGAACAGTTCAACAAGGGAAAATTATCATGCAGCAACGACCCCACAATATACAAGTCAATAATAAGGAAGCCAACATGAGTCAAATAGTCCCAAATAAAGACAAGTCAACTAAGATATAGGTTATCTAAACTTCTTTTAAGGTCGAGCAATTGCGAAAGATATTCAACAATTCAAATAATGGTAAGTAGCAGAAGATAATCCTCACTCCAATTAAGACTAAACAATTATAGGATGAGACAATAATAATTTCAATTAAAAATAAGCAGTTATGAAAAGATAGCATGACGATAGAAGAGGCAAAATATTCAGTTAAGTCAATAAGAGTCAAATAGGTGATGGGACTGAATCCTAAACAATTAATTCTAACTAAAGCATGTAGAAGTGAAACCAACAAATAGGAACTCAAACGTATCACAGACAACTTCATACACAATGAGTATAAGAACCTAAGAACCCTAAAGGCCAACTTTCCACAAATAAGTCTGAGCACGCATTTGTCACCTCGCGTACATGAAATACAATTAACATAGTAAACTCAAATCCTAAAGGAGAGTCCCCCATACAAGGTTAGTCAAAATACTTACCTCAAAGAAAACAAACTGAAACTCTAAAATGCACTTCTCAGGTGAAAACACCTCCGGATGGCTCAAATCTAACCAAAATAACTTCAAAGCTCAAATAAAACTCATAAGAAACTATTCCGGATCATAAAGTGTCAATCTTTAACAAAATCCAAAAATTGGTCCAAAAGTTGACCCCCGGGCTCGCACCTCAAAACCCAAAAATTTTTACAAAAATCGAATACACATTCCGATAGGAGTTCAACCATACAAAAATTATCAAAATTTCGATACCATTTTGTCTCTCAAATCGTGATTTTTAATTTTAGAAATTTTCTTTAAAAACCAATATTTTTCTCAACCAAAAACACAATTTAAATGATAAAAACAAAGGCAAAATCATGGAATATATTAAGTTCCGGGTGAAGAACACTTACTCAATCGATTTGCTCGAAAACCCCACAAAGAATCGCTTAAAACAGAGCTCCACAAGTCAAGATATGATAAAAATGGTCTAACCCTCGATTTAGGAATATATTCTGCCTACCCTGGTATTTATGCATTGTGAACACGGAGGAAGGATCGCGTTCGCAAAAAAGAAAAATGAAGGCTGCCCAGGTTGGTCATCGCGAACGCGACAATAAGCTAAAGAAGGCAGAGAAGAGAAGAGAAGAAAGAAACCTACGCGAACGCGTAGGGAATCACGCGAACGAGAAGAGTAACGACCACCAATGCTCAGGTCCTGGTTAACGCGAAATAAAGGATGAGAATGCAATAAGAAAAATAGGTAGAGCTACGCAATCGCTATATTACGCAAATGCAAAGAAGGAATTTGGGGAGATCAGCCGAGACTCTTAACGAACGCGAAAGGAGCTTCGCGATCTCGAAGAAGTATATCAAACACCAAAATCAGCAATTCAAAAATAAGGAAAAATGACTCGTAGCCAACTCGGAACACACCCGAGGCCCATGGGACCCGCCTAAACACACCAACAAGTTCTAAACCTAACAGGGACTTGCTCAAGGTCTCAAATCACATCAAAAACACCAAAAATGCAAGTCGCACCATGAATCGATTTTATGAACTTCCAAATCTTCCAACTTCTAGAACTCGCGCTGAGACCGATCAAATCAACCCGGAATGACACCAAATTTTGCAGACAAGTCCAAAATGAAATATCAGAGCTACTCCAACTCTCGAAATTGAATTTCAACCCCGATATCACAAAAGTCAACTATGAGTCGAACTTCTCCATTTTCCAAACTTCAACTTTTCCAACTTTCGCCGAAATGCCTCAAATTACCCTACATACCTCGAAATTCGAATCTTGATGCACACCTAAGTCCAAAATCACCATACAAAGCTATTGAGATCATCCAAAACTCATTCCGGAGCCATTTACACAAAAGTCAAATTCTGGTCAAATTCTCATCGCTTAAGCTTCCAAAACTAGATTCCTTCTTCCAATTCTATTCTAAATCATCCGGTAACTTAATTCAACCATGAACACAAGTCAATAAACATAATATGAAGCTTCTAAAGATCTTATGCCACTGAACGTAGCTTATATTCTCAAAACGACTGGTCGGGTCGTTATAATATTTTACACTTTAATTTGATATATCATGTCCCACATAGTAAAATTTCTTGCGGGTAATTCCTATGCCAGAAATTATAAAAACCTTTATTGGCATGACATACTGATGGTAGGATATAATTAAGTATTTTATTCACTTATTGAACTTTAATTTACTGTACTTTTATTGTGTTTGAGCTTCAATCGCTAGTGTTTTTGCACTTATTGTGTATTTTATGCCTTGTAGGAGTGATTCTGAGTTATGTAGATGTTGTGGAACTAATTTGAGCTATTTGAAGCTTTGAAGTCTGAGTAAAAGCCCAAAGGATTAAGCCAGGATCGTGTTCGGGGGTTGAAGATCAATTCTAGATATCAAATTCAAGGAAGAAGTGACTGCTGAAGAAATGCACTAGCGTGAGGCATAGTGCGAGGCACCTTGGTTAGAATATCCGAAGGATTCTCACTTGTATGGATCTTCTTGACTTATATAGATCCATCATCTATTCTTTCTCGAATCCAGTGATATCTCGCGTCGATATGCTTCGTCCTTGCATGATACATGGTATTTTTGCTCAAGCGTATTGCACTTTGACTATCACAATAAACGACATACTTGTTTTGATGTAATCCAAGCTCTTGAAGGAACTGTTTCAGCCAAACCATCTCCTTACCAACTTCAGTAGCGGTAATATACTGTGCTTTAGTTGTAGAGAGTGCAACACACTTCTGCAACTTTGACTACCATGATATAGCTTCCCCTGAAAATGTGAACATGTATCTTGTAGTAGATTTACGATTATCAAGGTCACATGCCATATCAGCATCCGTGTAGCCCTTCCAGATTGGATCGGATCCTTCAAAACACAAGCAATCTCCTACAGTACCTCTTAGGTACCTGAGTATCCACTTGACTACTTTCCAAGATTTTCAAGGAATCTTCTAACAACACCAACTCCACGAGCAATATCAGGTCTGGTACATACTATTGCATACATCAAGATTCCGACTGCTGAAGAATAAGGAACTCTAACCATGTTCCTTTTCTCCTCTACTGTTATAGGACACATCTTCTTGCTCAACTTCAGATGACCAGCAAGAGGTGTGCTGACTGGCTTAGCACTTTTCATGTTTATGTGTTGTAGTACACGTTCAATGTACTTCTCTTTAGATAGACATAACTTTCTGCTTGTCCGCTCTTGAACTATTTTCATCTCCGAAATTTGTTGTGCTGGGCCCAAGTCCTTCATATCAAATGACTTGAACAAATCTCTCTTCAACTTTGCAATCAACTCCTTGTCTTGTCCTATAATCAACATGTCATCTACATACAATAATAATATAATAAAGTTATTATTAGAAAATCTTTTGAAGTATACACATAGATTAGAATAGGTCTTTTGTTTGACATTTCATGAATGGGTCAAACTTCATGTCCATTGCCTTGGTACCTGCTTCAATCCATAAAGACTCTTATTCAGTTTGCACACCATGCATTTCTTTTCAGCTACTTCAAATCTTTCTGGCTGCTCCATATAAATCTCCTCTTTCAAATCTCCAAGAAGAATTAAAGTTTTCAAATTCAACTGCTCCACTTCAAGATCTAGGCTAATTGTTATGCTCAAAATTGTTCGAATAGAAGTCATTTTGACAACATGTGATAAAATTTAGTTAAAGTCAATACCTTTCTTCTGTTCGAAGACTTTAACCACCAATCGAGCTTTATATCTGACCAACTTGCCATTTTCATATTTCTTGAGTTTAAAGACCACTTGCATTTGAGTGGTCTTTTACCTTTTGGAAGTTCAACCAGCTTGAACGTGCCATTTTTCTGCAGAGATTCTGTCTCTTTTTGCATGGCTTTCATCCACTGGTTTTTTTCTAGATGGTAAAATACCTCTTTAAGACTTTATGGCTCCCCCCAATCACTGACGAGGACATACTCTGAGGAAGGTTGCCTGCATGACTCTACCCTTGGGCTTTCTGATCTCCTCAGAGGTTTAGGTTGTTCTTCTCCCTGAGTGGGGCGCTCCACTTGATCGACACCATCATCAAGTTGTTCCTCCTGTTCAACAACCTCATCAGGTTGCTCACCCTGCTCGAAAACCTTGTCGGTCCTACTTTCTACATTTGTGGGATTGTTAGAAGTAGAAATAATAGTAACAAGGCTATGAATTATACCATTCTTGGCCTTCTTTGGCATATCATCAGCCGTTCCAACTTCATTTTCTCGAAAGACTACATCTATGCTTCTCATGACCTTCTTCTTTATAGGATCCCACAATTTGTACCCGAACTCTTCATCTCCATATCCGATGAATATGGAGGGAACGGATTTATCATCCATCTTTGTTCTTTGCTCCTTTGGTACATGTGCAAAAGCTCTGCAACCGAACACCTTCAGATGCGAGTAGGACACCTCCTTATTGGCCCAAACTCTCTCTGGGATGTCAAACTCCAATGGAATAGATGGACTCCTATTGATTAGGTAACAGGCTGTCTAAACTGCTTCACCCCAGAATGACTTTGGTAGTTTAGCCATTCTAAGCATGCTTCTCAACTTCTCAACAATGGTGCAGTTCATCCTTTCGGCTACGCCATTGTGCTACAGGGTTCCAGGAACTATCCTTTTGATGTCTAATCCCAGGACTTGAACAATACTCTTCAAATTTCCTTGAAGTGTACTCACCTCCATTGTCACTTTGGAGATGCTTTAGCTTTCAACTCGTCTCCCTTTCCACCAGAGCATGAAACTTCAGGAAAACTTGAAACACCTAATCTTTGGTTTTCAAAATATAAACCCATAATTTTAGTGAAGCATCATCAATAAAGTAATAAAATATTTGTTACTGACCATCGATTCAATTTCCATTGGATAAAAAATACCAGAATATACCAAATCAAGTATATTCAATTTTTTTCCTAACGATGTCTGAAATGAGACTCTATGGTGTTTACTAAATAAACAGTAGTCACAACTCACAAGGTTTTACCATTGTACCTTTGTCATAAGAAATGAGTGATTTCCTAGCAAGAATCTACAATCCCTTATCGCTCATATGACCCATCCTTTTGTGCCACAAATTTGCAGAAATCTCATCTTGTTCCGCATTCAATTCACCTTGGCATATTTCTGCGGTTTTCTTGTACAACATGCCACAAGCAACTCCCTTTTAAATCATTAATGATCACTTGGTGAGTCTCCACTTTTGATTAGCAAAATATTTCTCGTATCCATCTTGATCTAAAGTAATTCCCGAGATCAAGTTCATCCACGAATCAGGTACATGCCGCACGTCCTTTAGAACCAATATGCATTCGACATTTATCTCCGATCCCCGCAATCTTTGAGTAACTCGTGTTACCCATTCTCACAGTTACAAAATCACCTGCTACATATATGTAAAAAAATTCTCTTACCCTTCCTTGGATTTGAGCAATCTCTTTTGAAGTGACTACAATTGTAGCAATTTCTGGCTCTTGATTTAGATCGGTTCTTAGACTTCCCATGGGCTCCGGATCTACCATAGTTGCTCGAACTCCTTTGATAACTCCTACCTCTACCTTCTATGAAGAGATTCTGTCCTTAATTTTCAGGCTTCTTTCTCATCTTCTCATTGATTAGAAGAGTCGATGTGACGCCTTTTAACTCAATGGTAGTCTTATCATGCAAGATGATTATTGGCAAATTATTGTATGAAGAAGGCAACGAGTTCAATAGAAAGATATATTTATCTTCATCCTCGATTTTCACTCCGATATTGGCGAGTTGTGTGATTTTTCCGTTAAACACATTTAAATGTGACAAAACATTCGTATCTTCACCCATGTGTAGGGCATATAACCGCTTCTTCAGGTATAATTTATTTGTCAATATTTTGGACATGTATAGGCTTTCCAACCTTGTCCAAATGCCACGTGAGGTGTCTTCATCAATGATATTATTTACCACATAATCTGATAAGTGCAACATGATTCCACTAGCAGCCATTTTATTCAAGTCAGCCTAATCCTCAGCTTTTATGATATCAGGCTATTTGGTATCAACATCTAGTACCTTTTGTAATCCTTGTTGGATGAGCAGATTCCTCATCCTTCTTTGCCATGTTGAGAAACTGTTACCTCCGTTGAATTTTGCTACCTCGTACTTTACTCTGAATATTATTTTTTCACCGAGTATAGTATTCCCGAATGTGAATAGTACTTTAGTAGGTGAACCGAATTCTGATTTTGTTGATTAATATATTTTTATTTCATCATTTATATATTAATAATTTTAGTGTATTGTATATTTATCCTGTTGCAATACCTGATAACAACCGTTAATATGTCCAAACAACTATTGCAGTAGCTCCTTATAACCGTTACAGTAGCTCATTATAACCTTTGTATTTGCTTTTAATAACCGTTTCAATAGATAAAACAATGTTAAAAAATATTGTAATGTCTATGGCAAAAGTTCTCAACCGTCGCAATATACCTATTGCGGCGGTTCAAAATTGTTGCCATAACTCGCTGCTAATCGTTGTAATTGATCATAGTAAAATCGTCGCGATAGATGTGCCTATGGGAACAGTTAAGAAATTGTTTCTTTAAATTGTTGCAATAGACCTATAACGATGGATGATCCCACAACGAACCTTAAATCATGACAATTGGTTTATTGCAACGGTTTTCCTTCCTATGGAAACGAAACTTGTGGCCTTGCCGTATGTCTATTTTCTAGTAATGGAACATGTGCTCTGATACTAGTTGTTCGAAATAAACCCTCACAAAAATAATCTTTACGGTAATAAAAGCGAAATAATAACGTAACACCGAGATACGATAATTAACAAGAATAAAAGAGTGACAACGATACCAAAATTTTTACGTGGAAACCCTTTTGAATAAGGAAAAAACCACAACCCCGAAAGGAGCAACTGATATCGCTATAGCAAGAAATTTTACACTTTTGTAGGTCCTAGTTAAATACTCTAGTATCAGAGTCTACTATATTTGATAAATTGAACACACTTTTCCTTCTTTTTCTTCAATGTTAACAATTCAACAACGTTGGCTGCCAAACCAAAGAGATTCTCAAGTACCGAAGCCAGTTGTTGGAAAAAACAACGGCTCCGAGACGAACAACTGATATCACTATAACAAGAAATTTTGCACTCTTAGAAAAATTGAAATAGAAAATTATAGATGTCTTCTTCTTTACTGACGGAGTAGGTAGGTCCAAGTAAAATACTCCAAATACCATTACAACACTCAAAATAAATAACACTACTTTGATATTCCCACCTCACTTCAATATCGTTCACTCTTTATTTTTCTCATAGGATATTTTCTTATTCCCTGTCTGTAAAACCTCACTCTTTCTTTCTCTTTGTTGGTGTGTAGAAATGAGAGTCGGAGCTCTTCTTTTATAGCCGAAGCCCCACATTCTAAGGCCTACTATATTTGACAATTTGCACACACTTTTCCTTCTTTTTCTACAATGTTAACATTCCAACAACGTTACCCGTTACCCGCCAAACCAAAGAAATTCTCAGCCTAATATTTTTCTTAGGCACATGCCTAGTACTTTGGCTTTTGAATGAGTTGACCCTATCAACTAGTTCCCGCTAGATATTTGAGGTTAAAAAAAAATAAGAATCTCAAATTGTTTTTGTTCTTCGCCACTAAGAAGTAAGAAAACGACATATACTAAAAACATATTTTGCTAATGGTTGTCTGTATTTTCTTGCATCTTCTTTTTTCCCTTAAAGAAAACATGCGCAACCTATACTCATACCCTAAACACAAATTATAAAAATACCACTTGCAGCCAAAACGACGTTTCTTTCTCCCCAACTTGAGAAACTTTCATTTTCGAATCAAATCTGTTACTATAATTTATTCATTCCCATGAGTAAATCTTTAGATATTCCCCATAAATTTTGATTACTCATCTCTCTAATATTTCACTCTCCGACGTATTGAATTTCAAGAAAAAGGGAGAAAGAATATCAATTTCGCAATTCAAAGACGGATCAAGGAAAGAAGGAAAACCTAATAAGGGAGACATATACTACAATGATGCCTAAATTTGCCGAATACCCATAAAGTCAAACAAAAGAACAAGCAATAAAATGGTATATGCAACTTAACCCAGCAATAAAAATCAGTTAAAGAAACCAAAAAAATAAAAAGCAAAAAAATTTCATTCTTCTAGAATCATATACCACCAAGCTCATCGCAGGCTTGCTAAAAATCATAGCAAGTCATACCGAAAAAATTTAATTTTAGAGTAGGATAATCACATGCACTGCAAAAGTATCCCAATTATATATAATACAAATTCACACAGGCTCACCTCGCTAATACAATGAAGAATCGAGGAGTATATGTTGCGCATGTTTTTTTAAGGAAAAAAAAAAAAAAGAAGATGCAAGAAAACACACACACAACCATTAGCAAAAAATATTTTTAGTATCTGTCCATTTTCTTACTTCTTAGTATAGCAGCGAAAAATAAAAAAGTTACAAAATTACAAAAAGAGAGCAAAAAAAGAAGAGGGATTAAGCAGAGAACCAGAAGATTGAAAACAAAAGTTGAGCAGAAAGGAAAGCGGATGGTTTAGGAAAACTCATTAATAAACAGAGAGAAGAAGAAAACCAACGTAGAGAGAAAAATTAGAAAAAGCGAGAAGTCACCAAAAAATTCCTAAAGAAAACCAAAATCTGTAGCAAGCATAGATAAAAAATAAAAACAAACCACATGATTAAAATTAAAAGTTAAGCAAAAGAAAACGAGAATGAGAATATGAGTTAACAGATTGTGAGGAAGAAGCCAAAAGAAAGGGCAAAAACTAAAGCCACGTGTTGTTTACAATTGGACACATGCTGACTTGGAAGTCTTCAAAGCATACATTTAAGATGGAATAGTGGGGAATAGATAAGAGTAGACTCAGACAAATTTCAGAAACACCTTTAGTCGCCCTTCAAAGTTTTACTTATTAAGTACTATATAGTTATTAAATATTTCAAATTCACCTATTCCAGGACATATGTCTATTTCAATTTTAATATTTTGTACAAAAAAATAAAAAAATATTACAAAATTTATATTAACCGAATTCAATATAAGTTCAAGACATATAAGGGCTCTAACCATTTTTCGACTTGTGATCAATTCATAGACCCCGATAGAAAATAAATAGGCACTCAAAACAAGTACATATTCGAGAATCATTAAACAACTCCTTATCAATCTCGACTCCTTTCAATATGAACAACAATTCAACTGATTTAATTGACTAGTGTATGCAGCTAAAATCGGGAAGACCAATTTTACGGTCGACAAAGCATTGCGTAATCTCATCTCGAGGGATCTCAGGAGTAGCCCAGGGTCCGATGTCTTTGGTGATTCTTCGTGCCCGGTGTCGGGGCAGAACGAACCGGTCCTTGTCGCATGTAAGCAAGAAGTTACCTAGGAGCAATACTTTCTGACAACGCCTACGCAAACAGTGATATCCTGCACCGAGCTGATTGAGTGGTTGTACAAGCTTCCCTATGCAATAAAATTTATACTATGTTGGGATTCCTCCTCATGTATAAAGGGAACCCTTGTCATTTTGTAATCCATCTGATACTGAATATTGAATACACAAGAACATTCTCTCTACTCTCTAATTTAACATATTCTCTCGTTCTTATTACTTACATTTATTGCTCATATCCATTGTGTTCTATTTATTGTTCTTCATTTATTGCTCATTATTGATCATAAAGAGCCGCAATCGTGTCTCTCATAACTGTTAATCCTCCCTCGATTTCCCTTAGCCGAGCATCCGGCTCGACCTCGAGGCCTGTATTACGCCAGCTCGAGGCCCCAATTTTCGTCCCTTCGATTTGGTCATTATACTATCTACAAGTTCTTACCTCAATTTCTAATCTCTTACTTAGCATCTATTACCTAAACAAGTAGCATAAAAATAAATCACGTATTTTTAGAATCACAAAATCAAATTTAATTGTAATTACCATTTTCAAGGTAAACAACTAGTAGTATATAACAAGTATGGAACAAAAAGCATAAGTACCAGTTAGGTAGATTTTTAATGTTTAGAACTTCTTTCTAAATAAGAATTTTACATGGAATTCTAAAATCAATCAAGTCTCCTATCTATTATTGAAGTTGCAAAGCTCATATCAATTCCACATAGATAAGAGCACTTTGATCCCTTCTTATCACTATAGGGTTATTATGTATTCATCTTTTTTACTATGAATTTTTTTATTTAGGGTTGTATTGCTTTTGTGAAAATTCTAGAAGTTATTGTGTCTTCAAATCTTGCAAAAATTCTATGCAGAATGTTATATGTGAAGTCTATACTTGATTATCTTTTCTTGGATTTGATTTCTTATTGAGCTCAATTTATATGCTTTTCTGAAAAGCTATAAAGTATGATTTTCAAGACTTATTATTATCACTTTAGGAAAAATAGACTTATCATCACTTTAATTGGAGAATTAATTTGTCTTTTTTTTAAAAAAAATTTCAGTGCTAAGCAAATACTACAGAGTTTTAAAAATAATAGGTAACATTGTACAACACTAGGGAACTCCATCTCGTGCTGTTTTTCAGTACCAACACGGCATTGTCAGTTAGGGAGTTGGGAGTAATAACTCCTAAATTATACGGGAAGTTTCATAAATATTTACTTGGCTCATCGATTTTGCAATTTGATGAATATAGGACTTAGATTTGATTAAAAAGTTATAATAGTAATTAATGTTGCGTTTTTATTAAGGGGTGTGAATGAGAAATGAAAGATGCATATTTTGGATTGCACATCTTCATCTCACCATTCATTTGTCTATAAATTTAGAGGCTTGGCCCCATTTTCAAGACATGGAAAAATCTGAAATCTTTTTCTCTCTTTTCTACATTGTTGCATTATTTTCTAAATAACAAAAGTGTCAAGTGTGATTTGCTCCGTCTGTTGAGTTCGCTGAAATTCGGTAATTTCGATTGCTAGTATTGCAGAATAGTTATTCCGTTTTATCCTGGGAGGAATTAATCCAAAACCTTGGGTAGCAGTGAGATGATTAAATTCCTTAAGGACACACAAGCAACTTGTGGGCTCGAAATTATTTTTTCTATTTTGTTTATTAAACTAATGTTTCTCTTCTCTGATTTTCTGATTTTGAAAACAGTAAATCCAACAATCTTAAGGAATTTAAGTTGATCAAATCATTTTCGGATGGCTGATTGAGAGGAGAATAGGAGCAAAAATCTTTTCATTTGATGGTTGAGAGAGACAAAATATGCGACTGGATCGAAATTGTGGCTTGTTCCGTAATCCCATTTCCTCACTATAATAAGTGCTTCCACTTCGACATGGATTAATGGCGTTCGATATAATTAGTCAAAAACCGACATAAAAAGAAATTATTTTTATGTCACCTTCTGATGCTTATTGACAGCATTGTTGTTGATCGAAAATGCATCACAAGTCACAAAGCTTCTTGTCATAAAGAAGTTCTCTTGTTGGATCATTATCTTCACTAGTTTGACAAGATAATGTTGTTTTAAATATTTGATTTCCAAGTAATTATTCTTGGAATACTTCATGTCAATTGGCAAAAGACACAAATCGCAAGGTAAAGACACTTGAAAGGAAGTTGTGTTGAAAATTGACACAATAACAGCAACACCACATTGTCGTTTGACAAAAGGAAAACTATCGCGTATTATTGTTGTATTGGGGTGGCTCGATCGCAATAGAATTATGTTTTATTTTCTTTATCTTATTTTCTATTATCTATCCTTATAGTTTGTTAAATTCAATATGTTGAATGTTAGGATAGATAGTCATGATCTTACCAACATATTACGTTTTACATGCAATGCCCTGACTAGGAATAACTAGAATTGCATTAGTTGTGCCAAATGATATTTAACTAGTTGGTATGCAATTCAGTAACATACATAAATATATGTTGATGGTTATTTTCAAGGTTGTAAGGTGAATAAGGCTTTGATGCTTTGAAAAGTATTTTTGAGATCATGAATATAATATATGTAAAGATTTTACATATATTTGTTTGATAAGAAAATATATCAAACTGTTGAAATGTTAAGGGGTTATAATGGTTTAGTTGGAAAGTCATTTAGAAAGAAAATCAAAATACTTGTAATTTTCTGCCCATGTTTTGGAGAAAATTCTCGTGATTTTTTACTGCCATTATGGAGAATAAAATTTTCATGATTTTTTACTCCTACTTCGAGATCAAAATTTGCGTGATTCTTTTTTTCTCGTTCGTTGAGATTAAGTTTTCGTGACTTTCTACTCATTTGTCGGAATAAAGTCTAAGTGACTTTATAATTATTTTGGAGATTAAAATCTTATTAATATTCTACTCCAATTTATTATGCGGTTTGACGATTAAAAACTTCACCGTTTATTATATTTGATTGTGTCACATATTATTCGATTTGAAGATTAAAAGCTTCACCATTTATTAGATCTAGTTGTATCAGATGTTACTCGGTTTGTAGATTAAAAAACTTCATCGTTTAATAATTATGAATGTATCAGATTGGTTTGAAGATTAAAAACTTCACAATTTATTAATTCTGTCCATATCGTGACACAAACAACAATTCTAGTGGTTGGCTCCACAATGTAATAGGGGCATCGAATATGAATCTCCTTTTGAAGAAATATATTTGGAATATGAAATTATTCTCCAAACGATTGCCCCTTAGTCACCGCAATCTAATGGAATTACGGAAAGAAAGAATAGAACGTCAAATAAGACGATGAATGCCTAGCTGATAAGTTCTGGTTTACCCAAAACTTGTGGGGGGAAGCTATGCTTACAGTAAAACGAATACTCAGTCGAGTTCCCCAGAGCAAGACGTAATCCATTCCATATGAGAAATGAATGGAATAAAGCCCAACTTAAATATTTTAAAGTGCGGGGGTGCTTAGCTAAAGTGCAAGTTCCTAAAACCAAAACGGTAAAGATGGGACCGAAAATTATTGATTGCGTTTTCATAAGATATGCAACAAATAGTAAGGCATATCGTTTTTTGATTCATAAATCAGAAAATCCCAACATTCATATTAATACGGTAATTGAATCAGATAATGCTGAATTCTTTGAGAGTATTTATCCATATAAAAAGGAATGTGAGTCGTCTAGTGAAATATCTAATCGACATCGGGAAGAAGCAAAGGAAAGTACATTGAATTAGAAAAATCAAAGACGTAGTAAACGTCAAAGGATAACTACTTCCTTTGGACTAGATTTTCTGACATTCTTGTTGGAAAATGAGCTTCAAATGTTTAAAGAAACATTGTCTTCCTCGGAAGCACAATATTGGAAAGAGGCAGTCAATAGTGAGATAGAATCCATATTAAATAACCATACTTGGGAATTGGTTAATCTTCCTCCAAGAAATAAACCTTTGGGTTCTAAGTGGATTTTTAGAAGGGAAATGGAAGCTGATGGTACTATTGACAAATATAAGGTAAGATTAGTTGTCAAATGATTTAGACAACGAGAAGGTCTTGATTATTTTGATACATACTTGCCGGTAACGAGGATTACATCTACTCGGGTGTTAATAGCGTTAGCCACGCGTATGGCCTTGAAATCCATAAGATGGACGTAAAGACAACTTTCTTAAATGAAGATTCGGAGGAAGAAATTTTTATGGAACAACCTAAAGGGTTCGTGGTTGCTGGAAAATAAAAAAAAGGTGTGTCGACTTGTTACGTCACTTTACGGACTAAAACAAGCACCCAAACAATTGTGAGCACGTGATTTTTGCCTTATATGAATTACTCCCACAAAATCAAAACAAATATTATTTGTTTTATTGTGTGCAATTTTGTGAATTTTTGTGGAATTTTCTGTCATTATTTGCATTTATCCATGCATGTTTATTTGTTTAAATAAATGAAAAAATACAAAAATAGGCTGCATTTGCATTTTTAGGTTTTAATTTTATAATTTTTGAGTTAAGCAGTAAATTACTTATTTTATAAATAAAAAAATGAAAAATCATCACAAAAAATAATGTATTTTTACAATATAATGTTTAATATCTGAATTTTGTGTTTTCTTTAATTTGGTACTTAATTGTGTGTGATAATTATTATTTATAGTTAATTAATATTTTTAGGATAATTTGGTCAAGGTTAAATCTAGGTTTGTATTTTATTTTAATTAGTAAAGAAAATTGAAGTGAAAGAGATAGGGGTATTAATTGGGCCAAGTTTAATTTCACCAGGCCCAAACGGGAAAGCTGGTCCAAACTCGTGCAAAACCAACCCAATACCCGTTCCCTAATCCAGCCCGTCTCCAGCATCACTCAAACGACGTCGTTTCAATCCAGACCGTTGAATCAGCTTGATCAATGGTCCAGAGATTAACCCATCCCAAGCCCCAACCCGAACCGGCCTTGTACCCGATCTGGTCCAGCCCCACCCTGAAACTAAACGACCCCTTTTTTATTATTGATTAAATCAGGACCGTTGGATTCCAATCATCCAACGGCCCTGATTAAATCAATAATTTTAATATACCCAAAAACCATCTGTCCCCCATTCATTCCCCATCATCGTCTCCTCAAACCAAACCCTAACGCCGCCACCCTGTAATTCCATCGCCCTAAGCCGGCGGCGCCGGCTCCAATCCCCACCAGAATAACACCCCGGAACCCCCTCAACCTCATCATCCCAACCCCTCAAGCCCCTTCCTTCGAATATCATCAGAACCCTTCGAATCTTGATTTGAAGGGACGAACCCTAGCACCGCCCAATTGTTCACCGATGGCGGCGCCACCTCCCCTTGACCCTAAATCAACACCCCGTGACCATTGGGACCTCATATTCCTAAATCCCTACCTAGATTCCCTCAAATACCCGTGAAAATAGTCGAATCTCAAATCAGAGATGAGACTTGATTTTGACAAAACCCTAAAGCCAGTGATTGAGCGATGGTTAAAGACCAAAATGGATCTCGGTCATGTGTTTTCGTCTGAGAACACATGATCGAGACCCATTTCGGTCAAAATCAAAAGGTGGACGAAGAACTTCGAGACCTGACTCAAGATAATAATTCCAAATTAGAGCCTGACCGGTGAGTTCTTTTTTATTTTTTATTCTCTTTGTTATTATTGTGAGATTCCTCTTTCCCATTTTTTTTCTTTTTCCTTCTCTCTGGTTGATTTAAGTTGAAATTCAACCAGTCTTCTGTTAGAAATTATCTTCAGTTTGTTGTTTGATTTCGAACTGTTTGTTGAATTCGTTTCATTAATTGTGTTATTTTCAGCATTTTTTCTTTATGTGCATTTTAGCTTTTGACCGCTTTTATTCAATTATTAGAGAAAATTCCAATGTTATTAAAATGGTTTTTTGACATATTTTAACATCATTGAGATTTAGATTTGGGTCACATAAATGTGCACCCGAGTTTAGGAAAGTAAAATTAAACACGCGCCTAAAGCAACTACGCGTTTGCACTTTGTGAGGGTCATGTAATTTGCTAAATGGCATGCCTCGAATTCTAAGGCTCAATACGAGATTAATTAAACGATGACCATGCATTTGTCAGTTTTGTTTGGTATGCGCGCCTCAATTCCAATTTCAAAAGAAAGAACTAAAGTTCGAACTAGGTGCTTTGAATGACATAAATTAATTGTTACCAAATATGACACCTCAGTTTTTCTTCTTTTTTTCTTTTTTTACTAGAAAACCCAGAATGGTTAAGAAACTAATGAAATAACAATTAATGCTAATTAAAACTGAAATTTTGAGTAAAGAATTGAAATCAAGGGAACATATTTATTTTAATCTTAGAATCCAACTTAGCCTAAATCAAGGGAAGATTTCAAAATTTTGCTGTTGTTAAAACAACTTGAACTGGGCCCTAAAGTGAAGCCCAATTTCATGAAAAATGGCCCAATGCTGTATGACCAGGACTCAAGGTCGAGTCCCTCTGATAACACACAACCCATGTCGAGATTCAAGAACACAAACTGATCCATGTCAGATTTCAATCATTTGAGCAATAAGATAGAAGATGCAAAATTACTAAACCACAATGCCTTCTTAACAGTAACACTTCCCCAAATTTAATTATTTTAGCGAAACCAATTACACAGAAGGATGCCTCATTTAATAACTCACACTAGTCTACTTTCTAAAACATGGGAGCTTAAACCTCCACCCAAACTCATGAATCCTGTAAAGGAGTTAACACTATGCAACCATCATTTTAAACCCCTAATTTTAACATGATAGTAATCTAGACCGAAATACAAGGTGAGCAGAATTCACAGCCAGTACATATGATACTATTCAGCATGACCAAATGTACAAAGCTAGCTACTAACTTGACTAACGAGTCATTTCAACTTTAAAGTCACTATGAGATATCCAGTCAGAAGTTGAGTTCCCTTTAATTAAAAAAAAATCATTTCTCAATAGAGTACTTATCAGCCAATAACAAAACACAGGGTGCCATAGAACTCATATCAAACATGTTCAATGATGGATTACAGTAATTTTATATACAAATTAGACCCTGAAGTGATAAACTAAACACTTCCTATATTCAGGGGTATCTACACAACTGACTGTAACTTAGAACCTGCCCCATGATTCATTCTATTAAATCAAATGCTATTCAAGCATAACAAAATGTTCTGACATGTCCAACAAATCAAACAGTAAAAGAAAAACTCCAGTACAACCTTTCTCACATCATTTAACAGGATAACATTCAAACTTAGCTACTGATTCGATTAAGCAGGTCGTGTCCTAGCTTTTCATAATTGTCTTGAATTAAATACAACAGTGAACCACACTTTACAGAAAAAAAAAAACTCAAGGACTCAACTAAACAATACACCATATCATGTTACTAGAGGCACACAATATTAACATAAGTACAATTGAATCACAAATAGAAGATGATACTAGGCTTTAAGTTTTTTGCTATTTATTTTATCCCTCAAATATATACTTCAAAAACATTGGAGCTACATAATTATATACCTAGAAATCAAGAAGGAAGCAAGAAGAAAAGGTCAATGATCTAACAACAGCAGAACAACAACAGAATTCAGTAATGTACTAGTAGTATCAATAGCTCAAAACCAAGTTTTAAAAACAATGGAGTTTCAAACTATCTTAAATCAAATGCAGGATCTTTGAAATTTTTCAGAAATTCTAAGTAGCCAAGAATACCAAAAACAAAACCAAACAGGATTTGAGCAGCTTTCAATGAGGAAATGCAGGAAAACTTAAGGTTCTTTCAGAGTTTCCTTTTCAGTTTCCTTGTGATTTTTTCTCTCAGCAGATCCCTCTTTCTCTATATTTTTCTCCTAGGGTCTGAATCTCTCAAAAACTATGTATATGAGTGTATATCAGATGGTAGATCAGAAATCTTTTCCCCCAATGCTCTCAACTGAAATTTCTGTCTCTTTTCTCTCCCTTAATCTCTATCTCTTTCTGTATTTCTGTATGTATGGCCAAGTGTTTTCAATGTCTTTCCCTAATTCTCTCAAACTCTAGAGTGTTTAAAGTCTGCCCAGTTTTTCCATAGTCTTAGAGTGTTTTTTTTAATCCCCCCATATGTCTCAATGTCTGTCCTTTTTATAAACTTCAGACCTTTCTTTATCCTTAATTCCAGGAACCTTTAGTGAGCATTTTAGTTAGTGCACTTTCCACTACTATCTTATCTCTCAATTATTAATTCATCCACTTACTTAGTGTCTTTTAATTAATAAGCTATTGTACCCTCTAAACTTATTAGCAGCCTTCTAATTAAACACCTAATCCTGTTGATTACCCCTTAAACTTATTAGCAACCCCCTACTTGATTACTTTTATTAAACAAACCCCGATTACCCTTTTAATCCCCTGTTATTTACATTTATGGAAACAAACCAAAATATGGGTCAAATTGACACAAGGACAATCAAACAGGGGCTTTTAAACCCTGGAATGACCCCTCCATGAACCTCAAATGGTTCAGGCAGAACCTGGGGTCCAATTGACTCAAATTAAAGGGTCCAAATGACCAATTCAAGTCCAACTAGTTCATTCACTCGAAATCTAATTAATCATTCTAAAGATTAACTAATTCAAGTCTAATATTTTTTTTATCAAAAATCAGAAAGCAAATCACACTTAAAAAGGTCCGTAATTTAAAGCAATTTCTAACATTCTGACTATCAATATTCACAAAAACTAAAAACTAACTCAAACATAATTCTTACTAAGACCTAATTAATATCCCACAATCAAACTTTTAATCACAGAAAAGAAGAAGGAGAAGAGGAGATGTAATAAAATCAGATGATGAATAAGCCTAATACAACAATTATTCCAAGATCGAATTCTTGAACCCTGAACCAGTGGTTCTGGGTTACATCTGATCAGAGCAAACTCAACCTTACACTATTGTAGGAGGAGTGGGTGCTGATACTTTTGCCCAATAGTGGTATCGGGTTCAATTTCCACAGGGAGCTAGAAAGGGAGTTGTGTATTTTCTTAGACTAGGAATGAGTGTTTGCTTCTAATTGAATTTCAAACATTTTTGGGTTTTTGTTGTCAAATAACTACTATTGTTAACTACAAGCTAAGGATAAATTATGCTAATAGTTATGTTCTAAAGTGTGATTAATATAGAGAAAAACACTAGGGTTATGGCATTACCTAGGTGTTTAACTAATGGGTAAAAGCTACCAACAATAGATTGACATATGTGAGATCAATGTTATAACCGTTGCACAATCGTACCCGTTCTCATACCTCTCGGTAGAGAGAGCGATTTTTCCCAATTGACTCTCTCGAGACCAATTGGGTAGGCCAATTAGACCAAGCAACTAGGGTTCAAGTAGGGTGATTACTCTCTTGAGGTTTAACCCGTTAATTGGGACTACCATTTCTCATGGGTCCATCCCAATTCCTTGTTGGGTCAACTTTAGGGTCATAGACTCTCTTTCTCAAGTTGGTTCAAGACCCAATAAGCTAGAATCAATGTTTGCAACCACCAATCCTTAATTAAACCATAAAATTAACCCAAATAACAAACACCCAATATCAATCTATCATTAATAAGAAACACCCATCAATTACCCACACTAGGGTTGGGCCACAACCCAAGCTAATGAGTTTAGCTAGACATAATAGAAACAGAAATTGAAGAAATAGTTGATAAAATTGACATATTAATTAACTACAATGTTAGTCTACAAGGATCCACGATAAAGCAAGATGAAATTGCCCAAAATAGGCTAAAACTTGAGTCTCACGAGCACAGCTCAATATCTGATACACAACTTAACCTAAAAAATGAAAAAATGTTCTATTTATACTAGGCTGGAAAAACTGGACAATAATACCCCTGCGGGGATGGTGTGGACCGCACGAAGTTGGCACGCGGCCGCACTGGGTTACTTTAGCTTCTAACTCTTGCTCTCTGAAGGTAGTGATGCGGACTGCACAATGATGGAGTGCGGCCGCATGGTGACTGGCGCGGACCGCGCGAACCTATAGCGTGACCGCATGAATAGCTTTTGGAGGTCTCTGAACTTTTGTGGTGCGGCCCGCGGGAACTTGTAATACGGTCGCATGAGCTGGACGCGGACCGCATGAGCTTGTAGTGCGGCCGTGCGACTTTAGATTGAACTGACCACTTTCTGAACCTCTTTGGTACGGCCGCATGACATGATGGTGCGGTCCGCACCAAGTTCTGAATGCCCTCATTTTACTAATCTTTGACACTTGAGCAGGTTTCACTCCTTTTCGAGCTAATTTTTTGACTTTTGTCATCTTGTCGCTCAAACCTGCAATCAAGCGCAACCTGTAAGCATTCTGGGTCTATTTTATGGCAATTCATACATAAAGCATAGGCAAATATGGGCATAAAACGTATTAAAAATCACAGTTATCAATTCCCCTAAACTTAAACCTTTGCTTGTCCTCAAGCAAATAAAACAAGACCCACCCCGCAAAAGGAAACATCCGAGTAATTCCAGCTTATCCTAAAGCAACCTCATCACGCATCCATTGGGACTAACAATTGCCCTCAATTAGAATGCATCATTAACACATTTTTAGCTTTTAAGAACTGTGGATCAAATGTGACACAAGAGCATCGAGGGTTGACTCATTTCATCAAGGAGCTTTTCTCAAATGCCTTGGTCATTGTGGAACCCAAACTCATACATCCTCAACTCTCCCTAAGTGAACCTCACCTTTTATAGTAATGACACACAAACCGAGGTTGATGGATTTTTCACTCGTATTTCTCACAAAGAAGGTCATAAGTCTGGTTCTAGGTACCATATGCTTGCCCCTTGTGTAAGTATCCACTAATGTAGGTTCTGTTCGACTCAAGATCATATAGGGATTTTGTGGAGTCATTGTAAAGGCTTTTGGGTAAGGGTAGGATATGTTTTGTTCAAGTGGGTTCAATCTTCCCTCAAGCACTTCTTTTGATTCATTTTGACACATTTTCTTGACTCATTTGAGTATTCACTTCTTTTTCGCGGGGTTAGAGAGATACACTATCGCTCTTTTTTTTTCCTTTTTTTATTTATTGCAATTCAACACATTTCTCCTTTTTTTTACTTTTTTTCACAACCTTATTCACTTTTGTTTTCTTTCAATCCCCTTTTTGACCTTATTCAATTTGGTCTCTTTTTCTTTGTCTTGTCTTTTCTTCCTTTTTCATTGTCTTCCTTTTCTTTTTGCTTTTGAATCTTTTACCACATTGCTTCCTTTCTTGTCTCCCTCCCCCAAACTTAGATATTTGCTAACTACTCAAGGGAAGATTTGGGTGCCAAGAGAGGGTGTCATTAAGAATGGGTATAGACTTGTAGCTTTTGTTCTTGAAAGAAGAAGGTTTAAGGCTCAAAAGGGGTTAGCTAGGAATCATTTCATTGGTAGGTCATGGAATTGTTCAATCTTAGAATTTCGGATCAAGGAACGCCTATACTCACTTCTCAAGCCAAATTTCACCTAGGATTTCGCCTCAACAAACACTCGGGGCGAGTTCTAGACCATCGGCTCGGAGCTTAGACTCATGATTTGAATTCTCATCACACACACTCAAGGATTGCTAAAGACATCGAGTTGAGGGCCCATACCGACCTTAGTTCCAATTCAAGCGCACAATGGCCCCACACGACCATATGATGATTGTTTGGTCAACACAAGAGTCTCAAGGCCACAATTTTCACCATCCTGAACACAACATTATGTCTTTGACCATGGGATCAAAGGCAAATGTGTTACGCCCAAGTGAAGCTTGCCTGAGGTTCCCTTAACTATGAACTATTGAAAATCAAAAAGAAGAAAAATAAAAAATGGACTCAAACCCTTAAGAAGGTTTTCACGCCATCTATCATTGGGAAGAGCCACCCGGTTCGCACAACACTCTACCCTTGGAAAGAACCGTGGCATTAAGAAAACCAAGGGTTTATTGAAAAAACCAAAACCAAAACGAAGTCTACGAGCCTTACTACTATGTTAAAAATGAAAAATTTGAACAAAAATAGAAAAATCAAATGAATAGGTACAATGGGGAGTAGAATATACAACAGGATGAATATATACATAAGAGTCTAAAAGTAGCCAAAGTCAAGGGTTATATATATGCCAACTATTAAAATCCAAAACATAGACTAGAAATCAAATAAATATATACAGTCATCCAATGTATCAGAATCAAAATAGTAGGGCGCACCCCCACGAATAAAAGCTTGCATTGTCCCCAATGCCAACTACCAAATTAAGCTCAAAAACAGAGATAAAGGATATACAAAGGCCCCTCAAGCCTGGTCCACATGCGTGGGGTCTCCTGACGGCCCCTGATCCGCTGTAGTAGCCAGGACCTCAGACTGATCTCCGGTCTACTGCTCTGAAGCTGGTGTAGGATCCTGCTGCTGGACCGGTGGAACCTCTGGCACCTCACCGGAGGGAGTGACCTGAATCTTAGCCAACTCAATCACGACTCCCTCAGTGCTGGGCAACTTCCTCTTCTTCCTCGCAGGCTTGGGTGCTTGCTCCTATTGTGGCTCAGGTTCTGGGACTGCTGCTGGAGGGGCTGGCTCCCCGAATAACAAGTCTAATGGCATCTGATCCGCCATTAGCTTGTCCACATCTGCTCGTAGTACCTTTACCGACTCCTTTGATGCCCTGGACTTCCTCATTTTCTTGTGCTCCCAAGCCAACTTATCAAAGTATTGGGTATCATCTTCATCCTTGAAACCCAAATAATCATTAAATGCTTTGCCCGAAAATACAACATTCTTGTTCCTCACTTTGGTCACATCGAAGTTCTTTTTGGTGTAGGCTACATTTGTGTATAACTCCTTAACCATGTGCTCATTTGCATTGATCAACCCGTCACTGAAGTGATCCCACCCGCTTCTCGTTTGAAACTGTTCATAGACTTTGGGTAGGAGTGGAAATAAGTCCTTGGTGATGATGCACCTCTCAGGAATGAGATGTCTTTTGGGCCACATTTCCCGAAATTTGTGGAAGGCTACTTGACTAACAAAGCGGTCCTCCCACACTTCAGCTTTCCTTGTTCGTTCAACACCACCAACCTCAGGTACCCCACTAACCGGGACCTCCTCATCACTGTCAGCACTCTCCCCAGATTCTGAAGCTATGGGGGAAGTGGAGTATTTGCCGCTACCTGCTGCTGAGCCATCAGACAACTTAGATTGTATAGCTTGTGGATCTTGGGCTGGGACTGAGGGGGCTTGCCCCGACTCAGGTGATAGTTCCTGAGAGGAAAGGTACTCACTCCGCGACTAATCCTCATCTGTCACCACTTGCTTCCTAGTCTTTAGTTTTGGTTGGGGAGTGAGTTTCTTTAGCTTAGCTTTCCCTCCCCGGGAGGGTTCACCTCGACCGGGTTGCTTGGCACCATGTCCTCTTTGTTTCACCATTTTCTGCACACAAACGATTCTAACATTGTTAGTATAAGAAAGTGCAGTGTATTATCATATGCATAAGAAGTCAGAGCATCAAGAAGCATTTCGCAGGCAATACAGTCAGTCAAGGGCCACGCGGGCCGCGCCAATAGAGCACGCGGCCGTGCTGGGTAAAATCAGGAAAATAACCTCTCTGAACATCTCCCACGCGGGCCGCACAATCATGGGACGCGACCACGCGGGGCCAACGCGGTCTGCACAAACATGTCATACGACCGCGCTGGGAAACTAATCCAAATGGAACTTCTCTGAACTTCATTAACGCGGGCCGCACAAATACAGAATGCGGCCGCGCGGTGCACGGCGCGGACCGCACAAACTTGTCATGTGGCTGCGCTGGACTTTTAAAGTCAGGACAACTAGGGTTCAACAAAAGTTGCTCAAATCTTTCATGGTTTAGCCGCCTACTTTGTCCCTACTCGTTTATAACATGCCCATCATTTCAAAGAACAACAAAAACAACATAGAACTATCCTAAGCATGAACAATGAAGACCAAAAAGAAAAAAATGAAGAAGTTACTACTAAGGAAACATGTATAAAAGTGAAAATTAATACTAATTAAAACTAATGTGAGTGATATGTTACCAGGAAAGTGAAGAAATTCTCTTGGTGTTAATGAAAAAGAGAGTCTTAGGAGGAATAGTGGAAAATTAGGGCTCAGAGATCAATTTGGCGAAAAGTTCTCAATGAAGCCCTAGAGGTCTATTTATAGAAAAAGAAAGTGGCCCCCCCGACTTACCCTCCAGCGTGGCCGCGTGAATACGACCGCGGACCGCACTGGACTCACCTCACACCACATTTGCTTAAAACATCTGATGCGGCCGCACAAACATGGGACGCGGCCGCATGGTACAATGCGGACCGCACAATTCTGGGATGTGGCCGCGCCGACTTAGTTCAAAGACTTCTCACTTTTGATCTTTACCAGTGCGGACCTCACAAGCAGGGGTGCGGCCGCACCAACCAACTTCAGAGACTGTTTATTTTTTTTATTTTTTTCACAGTTGTTTTGCACTGGTTCAACACAAGTCCTGCAATATCTTACAAACAATTAGCTTTAAATCCTAATCTACAAAGAAATAAAAAATAAAGAAAAAGACATGGGTTGCCTTCCAAGAAGCGCCTGATTTAACGTCGCGACACGACGCATGTTACCATCATATCACTTCAAATAAATAAGTGCCACCATGTGGTTGTCATCAATGTTTCCTAAATAGTGCTTGACACGATGCCCATTTACCCTGAACACTTCACCATTCTTGTTTTTAAGATCAAGAGCACCAAAGGGAGTTACAACGACCACTTCAAAGGGACCACTCCATTTAGATTTGAGCTTCCCCGGAAATAACCTTAACCGGGAATTGAAAAGAAGAACCATGTCGCCCACCTTGAATTCTTTACCCCGAGAATACTTGTCGTGAAGGTACTTCATCTTGTCCTTGTACAAGGACGAGATGGAGTAGGCATGAAATTTGAATTCGTCTAGCTCATTAAGTTGCTCAACCTGGAGATTCGCAGCGACATCCCATTCTAAGTTCAACTTTTTCAAGGCCCACATAGCCTTATGCTCCAATTCCACCAGAAGATGACAAGCCTTCCCAAACACCAACCGATACGGCGACATACCAATCGGAGTCTTGAAAGCTGTACGATAAGCCCAAAGAGCATCATCCAATTTCTTCGACCAGTCGGTCCTATTTGCATTAACAGTCTTGGACAAAATACTCTTGATATCTCGGTTAGAAACCTCAACTTGGCCACTCGCTTGAGGATGATAAGGAGTGGTCACCTTGTGATTTACCCCATATTTAGTAAGCAAAAAGTCAAAGGCCTTATTGCAAAAATGGGACCCCCATCACTAATGATAGCACGAGGGGTTCCAAACCTAGTGAAGATATTCCTTTTCAAAAATGCTACAACACTCCGGGCTTCATTGTTGGGAAGAGCCACGCCTTCAACCCACTTTGACACATAGTCCACCGCCACGAGAATATACGTGTTCCCACAAGAGCTTACAAACGGGCCCATGAAATCAATGCCCCAAACATAAAAAATATCTACCTCGAGGATTGTATAGAGAGGCATCTCATCTCTTTTTGAAATCCCACAAGCTCTTTGGCATGCATCACATTTCTTCACCAAATCGCTCGCATCTTGAAACAAAGTCGGCCAATAGAAGCCGCAACTTAAAACCTTTGACGCCGTCCTCACTCCCCCATGATGAACACCATAAGGAGAAGAGTGGCAAGCCTCCAATATGCTCATTTGCTCAGTTTTCGGCGCACATCTTCGTATTACCTCGTCCGTACAAATTTTGAACAAGTACAACTCATCCCAATAGAAATCTAAGCTATCCCGCTTGAGTTTCTTCCTTTGGTTGGAAGAGAGCTCACACGGGACATTGCCGGTCACTATTATCACAAATCCTTTTTTCCGAGTTTTACTACACCCCGGGGAAGGGTATAATAAAAAAAGGATTTTTTCCACTTAAAGGACAATCGAAACGGGATTCATTTATTAAAAGATTCAGAGTCGCCACTTGAGATATTTATGGCGTCTCAGGTCACCGGTTTGAATCCCGAATCGAGGAAAAGGTTTGACTCTGTTTAACAGTCGCGGACTAGAAATTCGGGTAAGGAATTCTGTTAACTNGCTCGTCTCATTTTTATTATTAAAAGGCCAACTTAAAGCAAACTAAAATTTTCTATTTATTATTTGTCTCTAAAAGGCTAATTAATTCACAAATATAAATTCGGGCCTCGAATTCAAGTCCGAATTCAAACAAAAAGGGGAAATACTTTTAGCTTGAAACCACTACCTAATTCAAAACTTAATTTTATATTTGTCAATTAATTCCCATCTACCTATGTAATTTAAGAGTTACTTATAACAAATTTGGTCTTACAATTGGCCCAATCCCTATAATGCCTTAACAATTTTACTTGGGCTCGAACTGGCCCAACGTGCATTTGGTCTGCCTCGAATCAAATTGAACCAAATAACTATCGAACCTTTCCAGTTATTCGAAAAACAGTATTAAAATCAACATTCAGACTTATTAACTTGCAAATAGTGGAGTCGTTCCACGTTTATGCTCGACATATTCATACGCTCATCTCAATAAAATTTAAAATAGTTGTACATCTAAATCGACTGGATTGGATTAAAATTTAGATCTGTTGTTAATCTATTTACCTACTACTGGATTTCTGGATATTACTATAGGCAAAACAAACTGAGAAATGTGAATTGAGTTTTAACGAAAGTAGTCATGTATGTAAATCTACTGGTATCGGCTACTACAATACAAGGCTGTTTGTAACGTTTCTTCAGCTTGAAAATCAAAATTATGTTGATCTCGAAGTCAATTGTGAATCCAAACCAATTATGATTTTTCTACCTATCAACAGAATGTAAAACTAAAACCAGCACTAAATCAAACTAAGACTACGGTTGGACAACCACAAATTTAACAGTCCAAAATAGTTCAAATTATACAATCCATTATTCATTTAATCATTCAATGTAAACTGAAAGTAATCCTACACAAATACTCATTATCTAGTATCTATTCTATTGTGACAGTTTGAATACACATATTCAGGAAGTAAATGAATAAGCCTTTCATTTCGGCATTTCAACTCAAAAGCTACATCAAAGCAATTTGAAGGAATGTACCTGGAAAATGAAGAAAATGTGAGAAGAAGAAGAAAGGATCAGCAGCAGCTCACATACAACAGATCAACAACAATAGTATTTCAATCAGCAGCACCGAAATTATTCTCAAAATCAAAATTGATTCAGAAATAGCCCAGCACAACTTCAACAAACCCAAAATTATCCAAAACCAGTTCAAATACACTCAAAATGGCTCGAAAAATCACACTAATAACCTATGAAATTTCAGGAACTAGCAGAATTGGAAATCAACAATTAGAAATCAAAATTAACTTGAATTAGCTAATGGAACAGTGATATTTTTGGATTTTCTATTAAATTTCTCTTGTTTTTGGATTTTGAAGGTTTTGAATTTCAAAAAAAATAAAATCTGAAATTTGAAGAGAAAATTTTTGGGGGGAAAATTTGAGGCTCCAAACTTCCTTCACAAGGCAGGATTTACTGCCTTTTATAGGCAAAACTAGGGGCCTCAATCAGATTTTTATTTTACAAGTTAGTCCCTCTTTTTATTTCTTTTTAACCTCTTTTTATTTCTTTTTAACCCTTTATTTTCTGACTTGTACTACAAGTAACTACACCTATTTTTATGAATTTTAATTTAAAACCCCTTCTAGAAAGTCCTAGGGGGTTCTATCTTGATTTTTCTACCCTTAAAATCCCTAAACTACCCTTGCATTAGTTCTGGAATTACTATTTCTAATAAAACTACCCTTTACCCATGCCTAAACTACCCTTTATCTACCTGAAATTTACCCCAAATTGACCCAATCCCTTTACCTCGTTAGCAATTAGGATTAAACACTAAAAGGGCTTACAAGTTCAACTAATCTTGAACCAACTACTAGAGTGGCATCAATTATCCTAACCCATGGTTAACTATCAGCTAAAACAAGCAAAACCATGCCTATTAGCTAGTTAAACCAAATACTAATTACTACCTGAACTAAGCTAATTAACCAACTAATACGGGATTAACAGTTAACCAAAACGAAACAAACAATGCCCAGGCAAGATCAAATAACAGACTATCTATACTAATGAAAACAAATTTCAAAACACCATATTAACTACTGGACTTACATCATACATGAAGCAAAACTAGAAAAGTGTAAACTAATATGCTTAACCCTAATTTCAAATTAATATTATGGATAAAAGAGAAGAACTAAAAGCAATCCTCACAGGCGAATTAATAAAAAATGAAAAATGCCAACAAATACTAAATTAACTAATCGAGGCGAGATATCAATTGATAAAAGGAAAATAATGGTGAAAGAACAAGAAAACATTACCTATGGAACCCAGACCGGAGACTGGAAACTAGATTCGAGCCTCGGAATAATATAATTATTTGTTCTTTATCAAAGAACAAACAAAAATGTTATTTCGTGACTCGAATCCGATACTGGATTCAGGAACTTGGCAAAACTTGAGCCAAATTGAATTTTAGGGTTCTACCTGCTTTATGATTTGAAATTCGAACCGTTCTGATGATGTTTGAAGAAATCTGGTTGGGTATTAGGAATGAGGAAGGTTAGGGGATACTGTGTTGTTATTTTGGAGTCATTTGGAACCGGCGCCTCCATATGCGGCGGAGATGGAAGCTAGGGTTTTGCAGATTTGGGGCATTTAGTTGGGATTTGGAAGAAAAAAATGGTGGATTCGGAATGGGGAGACAGAGACGAGGCTATGGTGAAAATTTGGGGGTGATTGGAGGTTGGCCGGCGGCGGCGGCGATTTTCAGCCGGCGGCGATGGGGCGGAGGGCGATGGTGACATGGTGGTTGCTGGCGTTACAGGGGAAAGGGGTGGGAGTACGAGGATGACAATTTTTGTCTCTCGGGTTATACATAAATTTAGACAGTTTTATTCAATTTATCCAAAATGCAAACAGTCCGTTAGATCAGAAAGGATGAAGGGCTAGGATCTCTTCTTAAATTTTGAACTCAAAACGACGTAGTATAGCTTTAGTACTACGTCGTTTTAATTGTCTCAAACCCCTGATTTTGGACCGGGTAGGGCGACTGGGCTGGTTTGGTTTGGGTGGAAAGGGGTCTTTTGGGCTGGGTAAAGTGTAACCAAATGGCCCAATACCGATTTTTATTAATGCATCCCCTTTTAAATTGTTTTTCTTGTATTTCATTTTACATATTTTTGTATTTTATTTTGTATAATTTTTTTTCTGATTTTATATAAAAATACAAGAATTAAAATGACACCTAATTTATTGTCAAAACTAAGCTAATTTCTTCCTACAAAATTAATTTAATCCTATTAAAAAGTAAACTCAACAATTAACAACTAAAAATGTAAAAAATGGACTATTTTTGTTATTTTCTTTAAATTTTTCTAAAACAAATTAATACCTAATTAATACTAAAATGTGAAATTAAATCCTTAAATGCAAATGCATTTTGTTTGTATTTTCATTATCATGCACAAAAAAAAATGCAACCAATTAACACAAAATTCACAAAAATTGTAAAAATAAAGAAAAAGCTTTTTGTATGAACTTTTTTGGGAATAGTTCATATATAGGGCAAAAATCACATGCTCACAACTATGAAATTAGCGATGTCCGCAAACCAAGGTATGTCACCCATAGAAATTGAAAGAAGTTGCTCATCGGGGAAAACATCATTTATCTCAACACCATTGCTTGGTCTCCCTTCTTCCTCTAGCCGAGACAAATGATCCGCGACTTGATTCTCACTTCCTTTTCTATCCATAATCTCTAGATCAAATTCCTGAAGGAGTAGTACCCATCTCATTAACCTTGCCTTCGAATCTTTCTTTCTTATCAAATACCTGAGGGCTGCATGGTCTGTATGTATGATTACCTTCGCCCCCATAAGATAAGGGTGAAATTTCTCCATCGCGAACACAATAGCCAAGAGCTCCTTTTCCGTCACCGTGTAGTTTCTTTGGGCCTCATTCATTGTCTTGCTCGCATAATACATGAGATGAAACATTTTGTTGATTCTTTGGCCAAGCACCGCACCAACCGTTACATCACTCGCATCACATATAAGTTCAAAAGGAAATTCCCAATTGGGTGCGGTGATGATGGGGGTTGTGGTCAATTTGTGTTTCAATAACTCAAAGGACTCCATACAACTCTCATCAAAGACGAACTTAACATCCTTTTCCAACAGTTTACAAAGCGGGTTCACAACTTTTGAAAAGTCCTTAATGAATCGCCGATAGAACCCGATGTGACCCAAAAAACTCCTTACCCCTTTGACAGAAGTGGGGGGAGGAAGTCTTGAGATCACCTCAATTTTCGCCTTATCAACTTCAATTCCATGTTTTGAGATTTTATGACCCAACACAATACCCTCTTGCACCATGAAGTGACATTTTTCCCAGTTTAGTACAAGATTGGTTTCTTCACATCTTTTCAACACCTTGTCTAAGTTCACTAGGCATTCTTCAAATGAGTCCCCCACCATACTAAAATCGTCCATAAAGACCTCCAGAATATCCTCCACCATATCGATGAAGATTGCCATCATACATCTTTGGAAGGTCTCCGGATCATTACAAAGTCCAAATGGCATTCTTGAGAAAGCGAATGTGCCATACGGACATGTAAAGGCTGTCTTCTCCTGATCCTCTGGGGCAATGAGAATTTGACTGTACCCCGAGTAGCCATCAAGGAAACAATATAAGCCCGGCCCGCTAAACGATCAAGAATTTGGTCCAAGAATGGTAAAGGGAAATGATCTTTTCTCGTGACCTTGTTGAGCTTTCTGTAATCCATGCACACTCTCCAACCCGTGACCGTACGGGTAGGAATCAATTCATTGTTGGCATTAGTAATACCACCCTTCTTTGGCACACATTGGACCGGAGAGGTCCATGAACTATCCGAGATTGGATAGACTACACCGGCGTCCAACCACTTGATGACCTTTTTCTTGATCACCTCTTACATAGCTTCATTTAGTCTTCTTTGATGTTCAAGAGATGGCCTTGCATGTTCCTCCAAAATGATCTTATGCATGCAAAAAGCGGGGCTTATACCCCGAATATCTGCCAACGTCCATCTAATCGCCTGCTTGCGCTTTTGTAGAACCGCCAAAGTGGCTTCAACCTGCATGTTAGTTAAGCAAGACGAAAGAATAATAGGCAAAGTGAAATTAGGACCCAAGTATTCATACCTGAGGTGAGGAGGAAGTGGTTTCAACTCCAACACCGGCGACTCCTCAATAGATGGCTTTGTTGGGGGCGTTTTACAATTCTCAAGGTCCAATGATAACTTCCTAGGCTCATAAGAGTACGAGCCCATACCATGCAAAGCATTTACACATTCACTTCTCCCAGCATCCTCATCAGCCTCCATGTTTAAATGCACCGCTTCAAGTGGATCTTCAACATTGATCATTGCGCTTGTGTCATCCACTATCACTGCCATGACAATGTCAACAAACGAGCACACCTCGGTGCTATTTGGTTGCCTCATAGACTTGCACACATGGAACACCACCTTTTTATCACCAACTCGGAAGGTCAACTCTCCCGCCTCGACATCAACCAAAGCCTTCCCCGTTGCTAGGAAAGGTCTTCCAAGGATAATTTGGACTTCAAAGTCCACCTCACAATCTTGGATCACGAAGTCGGCCGGCAAGATGAACTTATCAACACGAATAAGGACATCATAAATTATACCCAGAGGCCGCTTCATTGACCTATCCGCCATTTGGAGCCTCATTGAAGTCGGGCGAGGTTGCCCGATTCCCAAAGTTTTGAAAACCGAATATGGCATTAAGTTGATACTCGCCCCCAAGTCACAAAGAGGTTTTGAAAAATCGGCATTTTCAATAGTGCATGGGATAGTGAATGCACCGGGGTACTCAAGTTGTGGAGCCATGGAGTGTACAATTGCGCTCACTTGATGGGTCATCTTGATTGTCTCACACTCCATTGATCGCTTCTTTGTAACCAAATCCTTCATGAATTTGTCGTACCCCATCATTTGCTCGAGTGCCTCTACCAAAGGCACGTTGATAGTCAAACTCTTCATCATCTCAATGAATTTCTTAAATTGGTTATCACCCTTTTTCTTGGCCAATCGTTGAGGGTAGGGCGGAGGTGGCCTAGGCAGAGGTGCCTTGGCTTTGGGCACCTCCGGCACGGGCATATCTATCACATATTCCCTAGACGGGTTCACGTTCTCTTATGTCTCCTCCTCAACCTCATGAATGTCAATTCGCACATCATTTCTCGCACTTGGTTCCACTACATCACCAACCCTCGTAAGCATATCATCATCATGTAACTCATCTTCATCTACCATGACTTGATTCTCTCTTGAGGCATGTACATCACCGCCTCGTCCACTTCGCGTGGTCACCGCCATCACATAGTTGTTGTGCCCACCCTTAGGGTTTACTACCGTGTCACTTGGTAGAGAACCCTTTGGGCGAGTGTTTAAGGATTGTGAAATTTAATCAAGTTGCACCTCCAAGTTACGGATGTAAATGTTGTGCGAAGCCAATTGCGCATCGGAGTCTTGGTTCTTCTTCATTATTTATTCAAACATAACCTCAATTCTCCCAAATTCATTACCCAAAGAACTAGACCCTTGATATTGAAACGGTGGCGGGTTGTTCGGTTGTTGAAACATCGAAGGCCTTTGAAAGCCTTGCCCCCGATTACCTTGACCACCATTGTTGTTCCACCCTTCTTGACCATTGTTGTTGTTCCAATTGTTGTTTTTGTTTCCGTTCCAATTGACACAATTGTTACCTTGATTCCCCCAATTGTTGTTTTGGTTATTCCCATTCCAATTTCCACCACCTTGTTGATGATTATTGTTATTCCAATTTCCACCTCCTTGTTGATTGCTCCAATTCCCTTGGGATCGCCATTGTTGATTGCCTTGGTTTCCTCTATTTCCTTGGTAGTTGTTGACATATTGAAAATCCTCATTTTGCTCATTATAGCACTCGTTTGAATAACCATCACCATCATCATAGTTGTCATAATTTCCTTGAGGTTGTTGTCCTCTTTGCCTTCTTTTCAACATATTCACTCCTTCTATGGCATTGACTTGGCGCGGGTTTTGAAATTGTTGCAATTGCGCCATCGCCAATTGGTTCATTGTTGTTGTAAGTTCGGCAATAGCTTGTCCGTGATCATGCAACTCCTTATGAAAATGTATGACATTAGGATCACCTTGAGGAATGTTTGCCCGGCTTTGCCACGCCGAAGAAGTATCGACCATTTCATCTAACACATCACAAGCTTCATCGTACGGGAGCTTCATAAAATTTCCACCCGCCAATTGGTTCACAATACATTGGTTAGTTGTGTTGATGCCCCTATAGAACGTTTGTTGAATCATCACATCATTCATATCATTATTTGGACACTCTTTGACCATAGTTCTAAATCTCTCCCATATTTCATGCAAAGGTTTCGTTGGCTCTTGTTTGAAAGCCAAAATCTCATCACGGAGCGCCGCCATGTGACTTGGAGAAAAGAACTTGTCCGCCAATTCATCCCACGTTGTGATGGAATGATTTGTAAGCCTTTCTAACCAATCCAATGCTTTCCCTCGAAGAGAAAACGGGAAAAGCCTCAATCTCAAAGCATCCCCGGACACATTGGTTTGTTTACTCCCCCAACAAGTATCTATGAACCCCTTAAAGTGCTTGTATGCATTTTGGTCGGAGGCACCCGTAAAATAACCTCTTTGATCGAGAAGCGTCAACATGACATTGGTGATTTGAAAATTCCCCGCCCAGATTCGGGGAGGAATTATGGCACTTGCATAACCCTGGTTCGGAAGGACCCTTGGAGCTACTCTTGGTGGAGGCAGAGGAGGGTCTGGGATTGGATAATTAGCATTGGCATTTCTACCTCTCCGTGGTACTTGAGGTACCAGAAGCTCATCTTGCTCAACATCTTTAACCTCCTCCGCGACCACGTTGTCAAGAGGGACATTTCCATTTAGAGCCATGTGTACCTGATGGATCGACACAAATAATGTTAGTAAAAAGAAGGGAAGAGAAGCAAAACACAAAACTAGCTACACAAATAGTCAACACCATAAGCTCCCCGGCAACGACGCCAAAAAGTGATCGGAGCAAACTCAACCTTACACTATTGTAGGAGGAGTGGGTGCTGATACTTTTACCCAATAGTGGTATCAGGGTCAATTTCCACAGGGAGCTAGAAAGGGAGTTGTGTATTTTCTTAGACTAGGAATGAGTGTTTGCTTCTAATTGAACTTCAAACATTTTTAGGTTTTTGTTGTTAAATAACTACTATTGTTAACTACAAGCTAAGGCTAAATTATGCTAATAGTTATGTTCTAAAGTGTGATTAATATAAAGAAAAGCACTAGGGTTATGGCATTACCTAGGTGGTTAACTAATGGGTAAAAGCTACCAACAATAGATTGACATATGTGGGATCAATGTTATAACCGTTGCACAATCGTACCCGCTCTCAAACCTCTCGGTAGAGAGAGCGATTTTTCCCAATTTAATTTATCGAGACCAATTGGGTAGGCTAATTAGACCAAGCAACTAGGGTTCAAGTAGGGTGGTTACTCTCTCGAGGTTTAACCCGTTAATTGGGACTACCATTTCTCATGGGTCCATCCCAATTCCTTGTTGGGTCAACTTTGGGGTCATATACTCTCTTTCTCAAGAAGGGTCAAGACCCACTAAGCTAGAATCAATGTTTGCAACCACCAATCCTTAACTAAACCATAAAATTAACCCAAATAACAAACACTCAATATCAATCTATCATTAATAAGCAACACCCATCAATTACCCACACTAGGGTTGAGCCATAACCCTAGCTAATGGGTTTAGCTAGACATAATAGAAACAGAAATTAAAGAAATAGTAGATAAAATCGACATATTAATTAACTACAATGTTAATCTACAAGGATCCACGATAAAGCAAGATGAAATTGCCCAAAATAGGCTAAAACTTGAGTCTTAGAGTGCAGCTCAATATCTGATACACAACTTAACCTAAAAATGGAAAAATGTTGTATTTATACTAGGCTGGAAAAATTACACAAAAATACCCCTGCGGGGCTGGTGTGGACCACACGAAGTTGGCACGCGGCCGCACTGGGTTACTTTAGCTTCTAACTCTTGCTCTCTGAAGGTAGTGATGCGGACCGCACAATGATGGAGTGCGGCCACATGGTGACTGGCGCGGACCGCGCGAACCTGTAGCAGGACCGCATGAACAGCTTTTGGAGGTCTCTGAACTTTTGTGGTGCGGCCCGCGGGAAATTGTAATGCGGCCGCATGAGCTTGACGCGGACTGCATGAGCTTGTAGTGCGGCCGCGCTGCTTTAGATTGAATTGACCACTTTCTGAGCCTCTTTGGTGCGGCCGCATGACATGATGGTGCGGTCCGCACCAAGTTCTGAATGCCCTCACTTTACTAATCTTTGATACTTGAGCTGGTTTCACTCCTTTTCGAGCCGATTTTTTGACTTTTATCATCTTGTCGCTCAAACCTGCAATCAAGCGCAACTTGTAAGCATTTTGGATCTATTTTATGGCAATTCATACATAAAGCATAGGCAAATATGGGCATAAAACGTGTTAAAAATCATAGTTATCAACGTCCCCAGCAGAGTCGCTAGAGCTATCACACCTCCTTTTTACCTACACCCCCATAAAGGGTATAAAAGAAGTTTTTCCAATTAAAGGACAATCGAAACGAGATTTATTTATTAAAAGATTTGAAGTCGCCACTTGGGAGATTTATGGTGTCCCAAGTCACCGGTTTAAAATCCTAAATCGAGGAAAAGAATGACTCTGTTTAACAGTCCGCGAACCAGAAATCCGGGTAAGGAATTCTATTAACCCGAGAGAAGGTTTTAGGCATTCTCGAATTTCGTGGTTCTAGAACGGTCGCTCAACTGTTATATTCGACTTATTATCTGATTTTAGTACATGTTCTGTACATATAAATTGTTACGAAACCATTCTCTTCTTATCTTCGGGGATGTGCTCGCTGGTCGAGACTCCCTATTCTGTTAGTGTCATACCTTTAAATAAGAAAGAGGCTGGAACAAGTTACTAAGCCGGACAATCTTGCGGTTCCCCGGTACGTAGCCCCCTCCTTGACTCGAGTTGTCCGCTCGGGTACCTAGTCTAGAACAAATACCCAGGTCTTAAACCTAGAATAACTGAGCCTCATGTCGGATCCCTAGTAGGAATGTTTGTTTGCATCATGTATATTTGACTTTGGAGGCTCAACATAGGGGTTGGGTCTGTCTAGGACAGGTGTACCCAAAATTGAAAACACACCATCTTGATACATCTTACATACTGCTTGTGCATTTATTTACTTCGGACTTGCATGTCGACCGACTTTCGAATATTTGAAAAAAAAAAGAAAAAAAATAGCAATTGAGGGTAAATAGAGTTAATCGCCTGTTTTAAAAAAATGTCCAAATAATGTCGAAACTCTTCCCATTTTTTTGAGAAAAATGAAAAAAAAGGAAAAGAATTTTTTTTTTAAAAAATAAGTGTATTTGTTTGCCAATAAAATGAAAAAAATGTATTATTTTCAAAAATAGTTGTTTTATTTACCGATGAAAAAAGGGGGAGTCTTGTTTTAAAAGATAGTTTGTTTCGTTTGGCAGAACTACGTAAGTTTGATTCTCACCAGATGTGGGATACGTAGGCAATCCATATCGGGTTCAACTATTCTGAAAAATTATTATTAAAAGAAAAAAAAAAGAGAATTTTTTTATTGGGTAAATAAATATCACAGTTTTGCCATGAGTAAGGTAATGTTATTCTTGTTCAAAATAGCCGAATGTCTCCAAAAGGACGTCAGAAGGCTGTTTTTGTGAGAATAACCGTCTTTGGTTATTTCTCAAAATCTTTGGCCGGTAGAAAACACAACCTTTAAATCTTATTCGAAGTTCTGAAACGCCGTATTGACAAAACTGGATATTTTGTGAAATTTTTTGAGAAACAGTGATGATTTAAATAAAAAAGACTGTATTTGTCAGTCAGAGTCTGTTAGTCTATCTTTAGGCTATTTTGATGTAGAGTCTTTTGGAGTCCGTTAATCTTGTAATAAAATGTGACGTTGTAATAAACACATTTTTTAATGGAAAAAATCACAAATTTTCTTTTTAGTCATTTTTTCACTTATCCGCAAGAACTACGCGCGGTCTGATTCATGCGGGGACATGATACGTAGGCAACCTCCATAAGATTCGTCCACCACTAAAAGAAGAAAAGAAAAGAGGAAAATGAAAAAATAAATAAATGAGGATAAATTAGAAGGGGGGCACAATTAGGAGAGGCCGGGATGACACATGTGACCGATCAAAAAGCATAATAGGAACTGTTAGTTGCTTAGGTGCATTCATTCCCCAAATGTGCGGATACCAATATGTTAAATGCCCTAATGCTAATGTGATAGTTTTATTTTGTCATATCATGCCAGAAAGGTGGTTGGTTTGTGGGTTTTAAAATAACTCTTCCCTACAACACAAAGGCAAAAGGCAATGGCAGAGAACAACAAAACTGAGTGGGTTGATACCGATTCCCAAAAGCAGTTGGTTGAACAGGACACAAACTTGGCGGATGAGGCCAGGATGTTAAGACAACACATATCAAACATGTATCAGGCTTGGATGGTTGGGAAGGCACCACCACCGCCACCACCTGGTTTCTCAGATGATGTCCTTACCCAAGCTTTGGCATCTCCCACTCACCCTAGTATCTCCCTCACTCTTCCTCTAAGTTCTGAGAGGATGAAGAACATAGAATAGTCCTTAAAGAACGTGCAAAGGACGGGAGACCAAGGCAGCATGTCTTACCAAGAGTTGTGTACACTCCTTGACGTCCGCCTGCTCGCAAGGTTTAAGGTACCAAAGTTCAACTTGAATGAGGAATATGAAGATCCGGTAGTCCATCTGAGGGAATATTGCAGGGAAATGAGGAATGTTGGCGAAACAGACGATTTGCTAATGACGTACTTCAGTAAAAGCTTGACTGGGGCAGCCTTGGAATGGTATAATCGTCAAGATGCCGGTAAGTGGCATACATGGGATGGCATGGCTCAGGATTTTATGAGACACTTTCATAATAATACAGACATTGTCCCGAATTACTCCCCCATATCTCAGATAGAAAAGAAACCTAAAGAAGGTTTTAGGAAGTGATGGCTCAGATGGAACGAACAAGTTGCTCGGGACAGTCCTCCCGTTGATACAAAAGATGTTGCTGAGCCCCGCCAGCGACAGGATCCAGTGGGCATTCTTGCTAGATGCTTTTAGCCTCAATACCAACCCCATAAATATCCCTGAACTCCACCTAATCCACCCCAGTGTTATCATCCGAAAAATGTCCGGCCATCTGTCCAACCACTGGGTCACTCCAAAAGGCGAGCACCGTAAAATCCCCACTAGCCTCCACAAAATTTCCAAGTACCTTATAGCCCACATTCAAGCCAAGGGTATAGAAAGGAACACAAGCTGAACGATAATTTTATACCAATAGGAGGGTCCTATTCAAGTTTGTTTGAGAGATTAAAGCATTACGACATGATTTCACCTATTCCTCTAAATTATATAGACCCACGTGCAAGAAGTTTTGACCCTGCTAAAAGGTGTGAATACCATTCCAATGCCCAGGGGCACAATGTTGAATATTGTCGTACTTTGAAAAGGGAAATACAAAGAATGATTCAAGAAGAAATGATTGTGGTACAAGGCAGTAATACCCTAAGTGTCACACGTAATCCTCTACAGGTACATGACCACGCACAGATTGTTGGAATGGTTGGCAATGACGAAGGGTTGGTCAAAGGGTTCAATGAGCCACTTGGTGAAATTAAGGTTGAAATTGGTAATGGAATTGACAATATTTATGCGGAACTCAGTAGCTAAGATGTCTTGCTTGGTAACTGGAAAGACTCTCCATTTCTTGGTCAACTGGAGTGGAGTTTTGGTGTCTTATTTTGTTGTCATTTCTGTTGCCCAGGTTATTTCAGGGTTGTAATCTAGATATTGTCTTGTAAATCAAACCCTTCTATCATTTTATTTTGTCCAGTTCCTCTGGTCATAGTATCTCATTTGGTATTGTCTCGGTTTGTTCTAAGGGTTGTACTCCAGTTTATTGTGCTTGTTTTGTTGTACCAACTCTTTTCCCGTCTGTCTAAAGCAATTCTCTATTTTATATTGTTTCTAGTCATTTTATTTTGTTTAGTTCTCTCCTCTTTATAGCCCTTTTCATGCTGACTCTAGTGACATGACATACACGCATAGTTCTAGGCCTAAATCTTAAAAGTTAATCATGAAACAATTGGGAGATGATTAGGGCACTTGAGGGAAATAAGAACAGATTTGGACATGTTGAGATCATTTGAAGCCCAAACCCTGTGAAACTGGGGCTGATAAAACATAAAGAAACCTTATGTTTCACGCGATATCAGTTTGAAATTAAAAACAAGTTTGCCCAAATTGGCAAGGGTCGTTCGTGATAATTAGAATGAGAGTGTTGTCCAATAGCGCTGTAAAATTAAAAAAATGGAAAAGGCAAATATTTGGATATGGCTATGAAGTCTGGAACAATCAGAAGATGTTACGAGTGTCTGTTTAATTGTGTTGTTTGTACTTGGCGTATTTTGAAGATTGGAATGACGAAGACATTTTGTTCTACTATCCAAACACTTTATTATTCGTTACCCCTTTGAGCCTTATTTGCTTTCTTTCATACCCCACTTTCGGAATCAGTAGCAAAGATTAGAAACACAAGCGTGAAAGCTAAGTAAAAGAAAAAAAGAAGAAAAGAGTAAAAAAAAAGAGCACAAAAGAAAAATAATGATAAGTGAAAAGAAAAACTATAACAACAAGGAATTTGATATGAACTACGTTCGACTTGATTCTGAAAGTATACGTAGGCAGCCTCTCTCTGAGGTTCAATCATACCAAAATAAAAATCCAAGAGTCCCCAAGAAAGAAATTGGGGCAGAAGTTGTGGTTGTTGTAAAGAAATCTGGTTCCGAAGGTTGTAATTTTGAACCCAAGTTGATTTGTTTTGAGCCTTTAATACCCTTTCTTTCTAACCCTATCCAAAAGCCCACGTTACGGTCCAAAGAAAGACCTTCCAATCTGTCTTCGAGAGATGCCAAGTCAAGCAAGTAAAGGTGAATCATATTAGGGTCAACACTTCGGTCCAAACAAGGAAAATGAAAAATGAGAGAGTTTTATTGGTGAAAACCCTTACGGGCACCGTAAGGCGACATGAGCTGAGAGAAATAAAAAATGAGAGAGTCTTATTGGTGAAAACCCTCACGGACACCTTGAGGCGACTGTAAGTTGAGAGAAAGACCAAAATGAGAGAGGCTTGACAGTGAAAACCCTTTGGAGATTGTCAAAGACGATTAACGACGAAGAATCAAAGCCCAGTTTCATGATTTAAGGGTACCACAAGAGCTGAACATCAGAATTGCTTGACAGAATAGGCCACATGTGCATGCCATGGCCATTAGAGTTGGTATCCATGTCTGATAGGTTTCTACTTTATAGTTTTTCCTATTAGGAATCATCTCTTTCGAGTGGAAATCAATTGTCATGGAAGATATTGGGGTCAGATAAGAAGACTAGAAGTGAAAAACAACAGCTAGGAATCCTACAGTTAAGGACCATAGAAGGTCAGAAATTTTCAACCAAGGCAGTCAAACAAAACGGAATACGGAAAGGAGCGAAGTAAAAACCATCTCCATAAAGAGCATCACAACCAACCACCGTATTTTAGACTAACGAGATTTTTCTTTGATTAAAACAGGGGCAGAAAATCTCGGTTGTTTCAGAGGAACCGATCGTAAGGAAAGGCAAACACCAAACAGAACAGGGAAGACAACTCAAGTTCCAAGGGAGAGCAAGACAACTCAAGTTTCAAGGGAGAGCAAGACAACTCAAGTTTTAAAGGGAAAGCAGTTTCGAAGGAAGACAATTTAAGTTTCAAGGGGAAATGGTTCAAGATGCAAGGGAAAACAATGTCAAGTAACAAAAGAAGACATTTTAAAGTTTTGAAGTCAGGAGCCCGCTGTGAGCACGTGATTTTTGCCTCACATGAATTACTCCCACAAAATCAAACAAAAACAAATTGTTTGTTTTTATTGTGTGCAATTTGGTGAATTTTTGTGATATTTTTTTTATTATTTGCATTTGTCTGTGTCTGTGTATTTTATTTAATTAATGAAAAAATACAAAAATATGTTGCATTTTTGCATTTAGGATTTAATTTTACATTTTTAGATTAGTTAAGAAAATTGTTGTTTTATAAAAATGAAAAATCATAAAAAATAACGTATTAGGCATTTCTAGAGTTTAATTTCAAATTTTGTAATTTTTTTAAATTGGGTATTTAATTATGTGTGATAATTATTATTAGGTGTTAATTAGTATTTCTTAATTAATTTGGCCTTTTATAATTTTATCTAGGGTTTTAGTTTTAATTTTAAAAAAATAATATTTTGGAAAAAGAGAGGAATTAAATAAAAGAGATGGAAGCCAAATTTGGGCCAAATTCAACAGGTCCAAATCATATACACCTGAAACCTAACAAAAAACCCATCAAACCGGCCCAAGCCTATTCCAAAGAACCGGTCCAAGAAGCCTTTCACCCAGGGTAATGAAACGACCTAGTATGGTGGTGAAACTACGTCGTTTCAAGACCAAAAGATCTCGATTGTCCATTCATGCACATCCAACGGTCCAGAGATTAACCCAAGCTTCGCCCGACCCTGACCCGATCCAAGAACCTAAACCGACCCAGCCCTTTACTAAACGAAACGACACTGTTTTCCCCCATATTGATCTGGACCTTCAATCTCATGAGATCGAACGGTCCAGAATCAATAATTGGGTTTAATAGACCCAAACCCGTTAGGTCCCTCCCCCCCTTAGAACCCCCCATCTCCGTCTCTCCAGAGACCTTTTCCTTTAAAGCCACTGGCCTCCGCCACTGGAAATCACCTCACAGCGGTTCCGATGGCCCAAACACTTCCAAATTAACACCACCAAATAACCTCAGTCTCCTCATTCCGAATCCATTTCCCTTTTCCCTCGAATATCACGAGAACCCTTCGAATCTTGATTCGAAGGGACAAACCCTAGCGCCGCCCTAATGTTCTCCGATGGCGGCGCAACCTCTGAACACCTCCAAATTAACACCCTGAAACCATCTCACTCCCCTCTACCCAAATCCCATATCCCTTTCCTTCGAATCCCTCCTGAACTCCCCGAATATTAGATTAGGAAAAAAAAAACCTAAATCCATTCCAGTCTTAAACTCGTCCTGCAAGGGATTGGGTATGTGTCCTCTTGTGATTGAAGACATTTTGGACCTAAAATGAGTGTTAGTCGGCTGTTCTCACAAGAACAGTCAGTTAACATCCATTTTTTTGGTTCAAATCGGACAAGCCGGTTCCGGTACAGGTCAAATTGGTCATTAGGTATGTTAATGTTTTCAATCGTTTGATTTTGTTTTTAGATAGTTCTTCTTTTTCTTAATCCAGCGTTACACCTGACAATCCTTATTCTATTTTTCTGTGAGATTTCCTTTCGTCTTGATAAATTCTTAGGGGTCGTCTTGTTATACAGGTTGATTTAAAACCGTTTAGCTGTTTTGGTCTCTTAACTGGTTTGGTTTCGATTTAAGGCATTAATATTTGGTTCTGGTTTAAGGTTCAATCTTCAGTTCTGTCCTCTACACATGTTTTAGCCAATTCAGTTGTTTGGTTGTATTCAGATATTAAAAGTTTGTTGTTGTTCATATCACAGTGGTTTGTCTGAAATATTTGTTTCCAGTTATTCCTGTCATTTTTGATAAATGTTTGAAAATATTTTCCTCTTTTATTGGCATTATGGTGCTTAATCGATTATATCTCATTTGCCATTCTTGTTGGTCTAAAGTTTTGGGTTGGGGATTACTGCATTGCCCAGGGTTTCTGGTATGGATTGGGACAAAATTTGAGTTTGAATGTGTATGTGGATTGGTTATAAATCAACTTTCTATTATTTCTGAAATTCCAGGATAGGTCTGTACAACAAATCAGTTCTCTCTGGTTTAATATATAGTCATTTCTCGTTGTTCAAATCAGCCGAATGCGGTCAGCTTTTGGTTTTTGTTGTTGTTTGTAATAAATCAAGGATTAAGAGATAATTAAAGGCTGCTAATAATTTAAGAGTAATTCACAAAGGTTTCAGGGGGTAGTTTGGGAATTAGGGTACCTGAATAATTAATAATGGCTGCTAACAATGGCTAGGGGCACAATAAATATATTAGCTAATAAGCACTAAGTTAGTGGGATTGTAAAAGTTAAAAGACAATTAATAGGGGAGACTACACTTTCTGATTTTAAGGCATTAAAATTTGGATAAAAAGGGATTTGAAAAACTTAAAAGAGGAGGAGAGAACAGACATTGATAGGGGACTGGAAAAACACTCTAGAGTTGGGGATTCTGATACAGAGCTTGAGAGATTTTAGGATTGAAAATACTGAAAAATAAGGGAGTTTTAGAGCTTAAGAAGGAAGAATATAGAATCTGAAAATTGAGAGACATGGAAACAGAGAGAGAAAAAAAACAATGAGAGATTGAGAGTTTTGACACATAGAAATACAGGGACACCCCAAGAGGATAGAAATAGAGAGAGTTAAAGAGACTTGCAGAGGGAGACAAATAGAGATATACATACTGGTATTCTGATATACTCACTGATAGATTGAGAGAGTTGGCGAGATTAAAATGAAAACACTGTTTCATTGCTCTTGTTTGATATTTTTCTGAAATTACTCTAGTCCTAGAGCACTTTGGATACATTTGAGGTTTAGAAGAGGGATTGAGTCTGGTTTTAAGGACTGATTTTGTAGTTTCCGGGTTATACTCAAGTGAACTGTTCTAGTAGACTGGTCGAGTTTTGTTTTCTGGGTTTTGAAATTGGTCCTGGATCATTTTCCTGCTGCTGATCTCTGCTTGTTGTTGTTGATAACCTTTAATATTTGTTCTTCATTTCCAGGTAATTTCTTATTCTCTAAGGGATAAATGTAAATTTGGAGCTGTAATGGCCTGAATCTTCATGAATACATGACCATTTTTTAGTTTTCATGTCAATTGCTTGCTTGGAATTTCTGAAATCAGTAGCATGGTGTGATGGTGTTTAAATTGGTTAGTTTATTTTAGCATAGTAGTATTTCAGGAATGGTCCTTGCTTCTCTATCTTGTTGAAAGCATGAGGTTTGGTCTGTGGATATGTAAGTAACTCCAGACATTTGAAAAATTTGTATACATGGACTGTTAACCATGTTATTCATTGTTTGGTTTTGAGACTATTTAGCCATAGCAGGGTATGAGTGGACTGGTTGTATATATTGTTGAAGGCTTAGAGAACTCATTAGTCGTCAGGTTTGAATGATCGAACATTTGAAGGAATCAGCATGTATGTGAAAGTAGGATTCTATATTTTCTTTATGTGCATATGGGATCAGGAAATTACAAAATGTTAGTGATATACATGTTAACATTGAGACTAGATGATGATTGCATAGGTTTGCTCAATTAGGTGACAAAATCAGTGTTTAAACAGGGATTGGAAATTGACATCAATTTGTAGTGTAAGATGCTTTTCATGTATCAATGATGAATAACATAGTAAGCATGTATATTTATGTATTAATTTGCTTCTATTGGGTTCGATCTCAAGTTAAAATTCCAGTAGCTTATTGGTATGTGATTACACATTAATTTGTTTAATGGTCTTGGTAGTGGACTCACAAGGTTTGGGCTTGGGGGTTTGTTTTCATAAGTTTGGGGCCATTGGCCCACTTGGTTTAAAATTTGCGCTAGATTGTAAATTGGACCAGCTTTAATAAATTATAGGAGTTGTAACTCTGGGTTTTGAATTGAAGGGTGGAGACTTTTAATCCTTTAACATGATTGGGCCTTAGACATGTTGGCCAGGAGCAGCCCTTTTGTGATCTCACAGGGATTCAGATTTTGGGCTCACTTGGAGCCCAGCGTTATAAATACCAAGCCTTCAGCATTTCGTGAACAAATAGCAGTAAATGAGTTCTTTTGGGCCTAAGTACCAGGCCAGTGTGTTTTACAAAAGGCACACCTCTCATGTGAACTGGATCCATTTTAAGCCCAGGATTGAACTAATCATTGATCCAGTAACAATTAAAATATTGTAGGCCATGGGCCTTTCAAGTTAAGTAGCAAACTTGAGCTAAGGTTTTCTCCGATAATGGAGACTCCCTTGTTCGAGTTTGGACTTGATCTTGAGGCCCGAATTTCCTCGAATACTTTTACTAATAGCTAATTAATAATAATTAATAGTTTTAATTAATTAAATTTTTTTTAGAGACAATTCTTATAGATAATATTAGTTCATCTTTAGGATGTCCTTTTAAAACAAATCAAGGTGCGCCGCGCCAAATAAAATCTCAAATTGCGTGGCCCTCTTTAATTGTTTATTTAAAATACTTAGAACTCGAGGAGTGCCATTTAGCTAATTTTCATGGCCCTCACAAAGTTAACAACGCGTTAGTTGCTTTAGGCGCGTACCTTAATAATTTTACCTTCCTAAACTCGAGTGTGCACTTCATGTGACCCAAATCCAAATCCCAAAACGTTGAATAAGATATGTTCCGGATTGCGGGTGCATTTCATGTGATGCGATCCAAAGACATGTTCTAAACGACGTTCAACATTCTTTAAAAATTAATTAAAAGCGATAAATAATTAAAATTAGCACATAGGTTCAAACTGTATTAAAATTAGATAATTAAGCCGGATATAACAGTTGAGCGACCGTGTTAGAACCACAGAACTCGGGAATGCCTAACACCTTCTCCCGAGTTAACAGAATTCCTTATCCGGATTTTTGGTTCGCGGACTGTTAAACAGAGTCAATCTTTTCCTCGATTTGGGATTCGAACCGGTGACTTGAGATACCATAAATCTCAAGTGGCGACTCTGAATCTCTTAAAATGAATTCCGTTTTGATTGTCCTTTAATTGGAAAAAACTCCATTTATTATACTCTTCCTCCGAGGAGTAGGAAAAAAGGAGGTGTGACAGCTCTAGCGACTCTGCTGGAGACATTAACCCAGAACCATTGGTTCAGGGTTAGAAATTCAAGCTTAGAATAACTGTTATATTTGGCGTTATCTGATTTTTCTTACATGTTTCATGCTAAATGTGCTAAGTACTTTACCGCTTTGATATTTGGTGAATTGTATATATAAACTGCTACGAAGCCCTTCCTCTCTCTGAGTCTTCTAAATCATGAAGAATGGTGCACTTCGTGTGACTTCTTTTCTATCTAGAGTCTAATCCATTTTTTTAGAATGAGGTTCGGATAAGTTGCTAAGCCGGCAGAGCTTCTGTATCTCCTATACGCTGCCCCCCCGGCTCGAGTTGTCCGCTCGGGTAAGCCAGGTCTAGAACAATAAACCCAGGTTTTTAAACCTAGAAAAACAAAGCCTTATGCCAGATCCCTAGTAGGAACGTTTGTTTGCATCATGTACATTTGACTTTGGAGACTCAACACATGGGTTGGGTCTGTCTAGGACAGGTGTACCTGAAATATAAAGATCAATATGATGCATCTTACTTGCTACTTGTGCATTCATTTGCTTCGAATTTGCATGTTGACCGACTTATAAGGAAGATTTAGGGAAAAACATAATGAGATGGTTGAGAGAGATAAATGCTTGCTTTGAAAATACAATGTCCAAATAGTGCTGAAACTCTGCCAATTTTTTGAGAAAAATGAAAAAAAGGAAAAATAAAAATAATTTATTTTCAAAAAAATAATTTGTTTTATTTACGGACGAAATGAATAAATGGGTTGCATCTTGTTTCCAAAAATATTCTGTTTTATTCGTCCGAACTACGTCGGTTCGATTCTCACCGGATGTGAGATACGTAGGCAACCCCCATCGGGTCCAACTTCCCCTTTTTGCAAAAAATAGCCCAAAAACAACAAAATTTTTATGTTGTCCTAAATAAGTTAGGTGATGCCATTCTTGTCTAAAATAAGCCAAATGTCCCAAAAGGACGCCGGAAGGCTTCTTTTGCAAGAATAGCCACCTTTTGTCATTTTCAAGGTTTTTTTATTCGATTAACCAACACAGCCTTAAAATCTTCGTCCTCGGGGTGCTGAAAGGCCGTATTTGTGAAATCGGGTCTTTATTTTTATATAAAAAATGTGTTGGTTTTGTTTTGAGTCGAATAAATGATTTTATTTTAATCACCTTAGTAAATGTGCAGGATGAGCACAAATGAAATTGAACCTTTTGCAGTCCTTAATGAGATCCTTTTGAAGCTTCACATGTGGTGGAACGATCTGGGAGAAGGTAGCAAGGAAATAGTGACAAAAGTCTTGGGAGGTCTCGTCGGACTATTGAATATTAAGCCAAGATTGGATATCACCGAGGCTCTAGTAACCTTTTGGGATCTAACTCGGAATGTATTTCATTTCTCAGACTTTGAGCTTACACCCACGCTGGAGGAAGTCGCGGGTTATGCGGGTCTTGATGGAAACTTGAGAGTACGATATCCTTTGTCACCAAGACCAGTATCTCCACATCGATTTTTTGATTTACTGAGTATTAGCCGTGATGTTCAGAATGAGGACTTATCGAAAGGATGTTTTACTCTCATATTCTTGTATCAGCATTATGGTAATCCTTAAGGTTTCGAAGAGCCTAATCTTGGGCTGACCCATGCCGGGAATAGAGACAAATGGGAAGCAAGGCGAGGTTTGGTATTCATAGAAGCATTCTTGGGGGTTGTGATCTGTTCGCGCAAAGGTTCTAAGATAGAAATAGGCCTAGTAGGGATGGTTGATGTTGCGATCAAAAAGGCCAACAACACTGTAGTCCCCTTGATTTTGTCGGAAATCTACCGAGCTTTGACTGTTTGCCGGGAAGGAGGAAAGATTTTCCAAGGTTGCACTCTGTTATTCCAACTGTGGATGCAAGAACACCTCTGCCATTGAGTGGGATATATGAATTTCGGTTTGACCGGGTTAAGTTGCATTGAAAAGTTTGAACAATGAGTAACGGATGTTGAATTTCCAGAAGGTACTGAAGCTTGGTTTGAACAACTGAGATCCTTAATGTCTGATCAAATTGAATGGGCATTTGGGTGGCTTCCCGTCACTGAAGCAGTGTACATGTAGGCTGGAGAGTGCTATATTCTCTTAATGGGCATCCGGAGTATCCAGCCATATGTTCCCCATCGGGTATTGTGGCAATTGGGAAGGTTTCTAGTCGTCCCTAATGATGAAGACCTGAGCAAACAAGTCATTGAGTTAGGTCCCAGAGCTGCATTTCCAGAGGATAGAATTCGCAAGTTATGGAATGAGTGCAGATTCCTCGAGCCCAGAACCATGGTCCGAAATTTAGCTAGAGGCGAAGTGGATCCAAAGTATAATGTCTGGTTCGGGAAAAGATCCCAGATTCCCCTGAGACCTGCTAAAAGAGCCCATGTCCAGTAATTTATAGATGACTCACGAGAATAATGGGGTTGGCTGGCAAAGGAAGAAACCTACAGGGCCGAAATAAGTAAACTGGAGAAGCAGGCCATGAAACTTCAATTTGAAAAGGATGTTCAAGTCACTGCAGATGAGGGGGAAAAAAAGAAGCTAATCCAAGAAAATGAGACCCTTAAGGCTTAGATCCAAAAAATGAGAATAGCTGTAAGAAAACCAGAAAGGAGTCGGTCTGACCAAAACCTCATAAACGAACTAAAAGGGAAAGCCCGTGAATGCCAAGAAGACTTGGAAAGATCTGAAGATAGCTTGTCAAGGATCCGAGCCAGGTGGACAAAAGGTGCGAAAGAGCGGGCACTTCATATGCAGCAGATGAAAAAGGACTATGAGGGGAGCATCACTTTCCTGAAAGGAACAATAGTCACTCTCGAAGACAGGATATTCAGGCAAGCTAGAGATTTCAGAGCGGATAGGAACACTGCTATGACCTGATGGCGCGGATGGAGGAACAAATGCATAAGTTTCAAAATCAACTCCTTCATAATTCTTGAGTACTGGAAACCCAGGATCAACATATAGGACGACTGCTGCAGGAAAAGAATATGAGAGAAAAGTCGCAAACATCGCACATTACATTATTGCAAAATGCCGAGCATGCGAAAACATGACCCATACCACCTTTTTTGCGGTAGTGATGACATTCGTCCGGAAAAAAATGAGCAATTTGGATAGGCTCCAAAGGGATCTCACACAAAGGCCCGCGGCAAGGTCGAATGATGCCTCGTAGTCCCCAAGAAATTTTAAGGCATTAATGTATTTTTAATCTTTGTTTTGAGTCTGTATTTTCATATTAAAGTTTGTAAGTCGGCTTCTTTTCAAGTTTGCTTTGTTGTCATTTCAAATTTTGTAACTTCTTCCAAATGTTATAATAAGAGCAGTTGTTTTTGTGAAAATATTTGACTACGTATTTTTACATCGGCCAGAACTACGCATAGCTTAATTCATGTGGGGATATGATACGTAGGCAATTCATATAAGATTCGACCACCTCTAAAAAAAAAAAAGTTGGAGAGACCTTAAAAGAAGGGGCACAATCATGAGAAACCGGAATGATGCAAGCAACCAAGCAAATGCATAATAGAAATGGTCAATTGCTTAGGTGCATTGCATATTTAATGTATGTTTGCCTATCGGTTAAATACCCTAACGCTAACATGATGGTTTCATTTTGTCACATCAATCAGAAAGGTGGTTGGTTGTGGTTCCGGAAATAGTAACTCCTCTCTACAACAGAAAAATCCAAAAGGTCGATGGCGGATAACAACAAAATTAGGGTGGTTGATATCAGTACCCCAAAGTGGTTGGTTGAACATGACACATGTTTGGGTGATGAGGTGAGGATGTTAAGACAGCACATAACAGACATGTATCAGGATTGGATGGTTGGGAATGCACCAATACAGCCACCACCTGGTTTCTCAGATGTTGTCCTTACCCAAACTTTGGCATCTCCCAATCACCCCAGTATCCCCATCACTCTTCCTCCAAGTTCTGAGAGGCTGAAGAACATAGAACAATCCTTAAAAAATGTGCAAGGGACGGGAGACCAAGGTAGCATGTCTTACCAAGAGTTGTGTACACTCCCTGACGTCCGCGTGCTCGCAAGGTTTAAAGTACCAAAGTTCAACTTGAATGAAGAAGGTGAAGATCCGGTAGTCCATCTAAGGGAATATTGTAAGGAAATGAGGAATGTTGGCAAGCAAGACAATTTGCTAATGGCGTACTTCAGTAAAAGCTTGACTGGGGTAGCCTTGGAGTGGTATAATCGTCAGAATGTCAATAAATGGCATACATGGGATGACATGGCTCAGGATTTTGTGCGACATTTTTAGAACAACACAAACATCATCCCGGATCACTCCTCCACATCTCAGATAGAAAAAAATCTAAAGGAAGTTTTAGGAAGTTCTGGCTCAGATGGAGTGAACAAGTTGCTTGGGATAATCTTCCCATGGAAAGAAAAGATGTTGTAGAACCCCACCAACGACAAAGTCCAGTGGCTGTCCTTGCTAAACACCCTCAACCTCCATATCGACCCCGTGGATATCTTTTTAATTCTCCCGACCACTATTTCTCTCCACAAAACCCCCTAAATCATACATCACTTCCCAGATATCCTGTCCACGTTACACCACCATATGATCTACATCCCTGAGGCCCGCGATGGTCTGCATCGCTGCCATAAACGTCTCATCAGGCATATCAATCACCTACTCGCAAAAGATTCCAACCGAGGACAGAGTATAAAATAAAAGACTACTAGAAAAAGAGAATGCTGTCCGAGAATCTTATGCAAGTTTGTTTGAAAAGCTAAAGCGTTCTGGCCTGATTGAGCCGCTCCTCAGTTATACTCTAGACCCACATGCAAAAGGCTTTGACCCTACTATACGATGCATGTACCACTCTAACGTCCAAGGGCATAGCATAGAGAGTTGTCATTCTTTGAAGAAGGAAATAGGAAGAATGATTCACGAAGGGGTAATTGTGATCAAAGACAGTAACAAAGAGCTTGTGAATCCTCTTAGGGATGTATTGACCAAAGCTGATGATATTGAAGTGGGTTATGGTCTTGGAAATATTGATGCAGAAGTCAGTGGTTAAGATATTGAGTTTGGTGATTGGAAAGACGCTCCATTTTTTGGTCAACTGGAGAGGAGTTTTTGGTGGTTTATTTTGTTGTCATTTATGTTATTCGGGTTATTTCAGGGTAGTAACCCGTATATTGTCTTGTAAATCAAACCCTCATATCTTTTGACTTTGTCTAGTTCCTTTGGTTGTAATATCTCGTTTAGCATTGTCTAGATTTGTTCTAAGGGTTGTAACCCCAGTTTAGTTTGCTGGTTTTGTTATTCGAAATGTTTCATGGTCTAATGCAATGTCCTGTTTTCTGTTATTTCGAGTCATTTTCTTTTGTTTAGTTCTCTCCTTTTTATAGCTCTTTCCATGCACACTCTAGTGACATGACATGCACACGCATAATTCTAAGCTTAATCTCAAAGGTTAATCATGAAGCAATTTGGAAAATGATAGGGGCATTTAAGGGAAATAAAAACAGGTTGAAATCATTTGAAGCCTGAACCATGTGAAATAGAGGCAGATAGAACATAAAGAAACCTCGTGTTTCATGCCGCATCAGTTTGAAATTAAAGACAAGTTTGCCCAAATTGGCAAGGGTCCTTCATGATAATGAGAGTGAAAGTGTTATCCAATGGTGCTATGTAGTTAACGAATGTAGAAGGCAAGTGTGTAGATACGACCATCAATTCTGATGCGGTCAAAGGATACTATGTATGATTTTATTTGGTTAAATTGTATTTGTTTGTACTTGGCATATTTTGAAGATTGGAATGACGAAGGCATGTTGTTCTGTTATCTAAACACTTTATCCTTTGTTACCCCCTTTGAGTCTTATTTGTTTCCTTTCATATCCCGCTTTCGGAATTAGTAGCAAGAAATTAGAAACACAAGCATGAAAGATAAGTAAAGAAAAACGAAAAGAAAAAGGAAAAAAAAAAGAAGAACAATAAAACAACAAAAATAAAAAGGGAAGAAAGAAGAGAAAAAGGAATAAAACGAAAAGAAAAATCACAACAACAAAGTAATTCCTATGATGTGAACTATGTTTGACCTGATTCCTATTAAGGATATGTAGGCAGCCTCACGGTTCGGTTTCATTGAAATAAAAATCCAATAGTCCCCAAGCAAGAAACTGGGGCAGAAGTTGTGATTGTTGTAAGAAATCTGATTCCCAAAGTTGTAATTCTGAACCCATGTTAATTTGTTTTGAGCCTTTAATACCCTTTCTTTCTAGCCCTATTCAAAAGCCTACATTACGGTCCAAAGAAAAAGCTTCCGATCAGTCTTCGAGAGATGCCAAGTCAAGCGAGTAAAGGTGAATCACATCAGGGGAAACACTTCGATCCAAACAAGGAAAATGAAAAATGAGAGAGTCTTATTGGTGAAAACCTTTATGGGCACCGTAAGGCGATGAGAGCTGAGAGAAATAAAAAATGAGTGAGTCTTATTGGTGAAAACCCTCACGGGCACCTTGAAGCGACTGTAAGTTGAGAGAAAGACCAAAATGAGAGAGGCTTGATGGTGAAAACCCTTCGGGCACTACAAGTCGAATAAGGATTGAGAATCAGATGGTAAATCACTAGACAAAGATTGTGAAAGATGATTAACGACGGAGAATCAAAGCCCAGTTTCACGGTTTAAGGGTACCACAAGAGCTGAACATCAGAATTTTTTGATAGAATAGGCCACATGTGCATGTCATGGCTATTAGTGTTGGTAACCATGTCTGATAGGTTTCTACTTTATAGTTTTTCTTGTTAGGAATCATCTCTTTCATTTGTATTTTACTCTGTTCCTTTTATCTTATTCATTTCCACTTCCTGAGTCTGTTTGGTCAGAACAAGTGAGAAATGACTTCAAAATTTTCTATTAGCTTTCCAATTGCACAAGACGAGATCTGGCTAGTACACCAAAGTGAAATAAGTCAGGAAAGGACAACAAGCGCACCGAGCTGGTAATAATCAATAGCTTTGGGGTCCCTGCAAAATACAAAGGTTTGGTACATATAAATTCATGGAGAATGCAACAGATGAAGGGTGTTGGGTGAACGGATCAAAGGTATATTTTGTGATAAGATAGACGAAAAGGTTGGACCAGCAACAAGAAAGATGTTCCAAGCAGAAATCAAAGATTATAAACCTCAAGGCCAAGTCCAGTAGTTTAAATCAGGAAAGAGAGACACGCGCTCTTAAGTTAGTAACAATCAATATGCTTTGGGGATCAGATGAAACACAAAGGGTTGAGCAACAAATCAAAGATATTCGGGTGCAAACGAAGAGAGGTATTTTCTAGGTTAAGGTTTACAAAGGAAGTGCCTAGTCAAGGAACTAGAAGGGTCTTCGAGTGGAAATAAGTTGTCATGGAAGATATTGGGGTCAGATAAGAAGACTAGAAGTGAAAAACAACAGTTAGGAATCCTACAGTCAAGGACCAGAGAAAGTCGAAAATTTTCAACCAAGGTAGTCAAACAAAACGGAGTACGGAAAGGAGCGAAGAAAAACCATCTATAACAAGAGCATCATAACCAACCACTGCATTTAAAACTAACGAGATTTTTCTTTGATTAAAATAGGGGCAGAAAATCTCGGTTGTTTCGGAGGAAACCACCGTAAGGAAAGGCAAACACCAAACAGAACAGGGAGGACAACTCAAGTTTCAAGGGAGAGCAAGACAACTCAAGTTTTAAGGGGAAAGCAGTTTCGAAGGAAGACAATTTAAGTTTCAAGGGAAAAAGGTTCAAGATGCAAGGGAAAACAATGTCAAGTAACAAAAGAAGACATTTTAAAGTTTTGAAGTCAGGAGCCCGTCTAGAGAACAGAGGCGTACCTTTTAAGTTTTGAAGTCAGAAGCCCGCCTGGAGAACAGAGGTGTACCTTTTAAGTTTAGAAGTCAGGAGCCCACTTGGAGAACAGAGGCGTAACTTTTAAGTTTTGAAGTTAGGAGCCCACCTGGAGAACAAAGGTGTACATTTTAAAGTTTTGAAGTAAGGAGCCCGCCTGGAAAACGGAAGTGTACCTTTTAAGTTTTGAAGTTAGGAGCCCTCCTGGAGAACAGAGGTGTACCTTTTAAAGTTTTGAAGTCAGGAGCCCGCTTGGAGAACAGAGGTGTACATTTTAAAGTTTTGAAGTCAGGAGCCCGCCCGGAGAACAGAGGCGTACATTTTAAGTTTTGAAGTAAGGAGCCCGCCTAGAGAATAGAGGCGTACCTTTTTAAGTTTTTAAATCAAGAGCCCGCGTGGAGAACAGAGGCGTACCTTTTAAGTTTTGAAGTAAGGAGCCCACCTGGAGAACAAAGGTGTACCTTTTTAAGTTTTGAAGTCAGGAGCCCGCCAGGAGAACATAGGTGTACATTTTAAAGTTTTGAAGTAAGGAGCCCGCCTGGAGAACGGAGGCGTACATTCTAAAGTTTTGAAGTCAGGATCATGCTTGGAGAACAGAGGCGTACCATGTAAGATCAAGAAGTAAGGAGCCCGCCTAGAGAACAGAGGAATACTTTTTAATTATTGAAGTTAGGAGCCCGCCTGGAGAACAGAGGCGTACTATTTAAGTTTTGAAGTCAGGAGCCCGCCTGGAGAACAGAGGCGTACCATTTTAAGTTTTGAAGTTAGGAGCCTGCCTGGAGAACAAAGGTGTACATTTTAATGTTTTGAAGTCAGGAGCCCGCCTGGAGAACAGAGTTGTACATTTTAAAGTGTTGAGGTAAGGAGCCCGCCTGGAGAACAGAGGTGTACCGTTCAAAGTTTTGAAGTCAGGAGCCCGCCTGAAGAAAAGAGGTGTACCTTTTAATATTTGAAGTCAGGAGTCCGCCTTGAGAACAAAGGCGTACCTTTTAAGTTTTGAAGTCAGGAGCCCGCCTGGACAACAAAGGTGTACATTTTAAAGTATTGAAGTCAGGAGCCCGCCTGGAGAACAGAGGTGTACATTTTAAAGTTTTGAAGTCAGGAGCCCGCCTGGAGAACAGAGGTGTACCTTTTAAGTTTTGAAGTCAGGAGTCCACCTAGAGAATAGAGGCGTACTTTTTAAGTTTTGAGTCAGGAGCCCGCCTGGAGTACGGAGGTGTACCTTTTAAAGTTTTAAAGTCAGGAGCCCGCCTGGAGAACAGAGGCGTACCTTTCAAGATCAAGAAGTCAGGAGTCCGCCTAGAGAACAGTGGTGTACATTTTAAAGTTTTGAAGTCAGGAGTCCGCCTGGAGAACAGAGGTGTACCTTTTAAGTTTTGAAGTCAAGAGCCCGCCTGGAGAATAGAGGCGTACCTTATAAGTTTCGAGGTCAAGAGCCCGCCTGGAGAACAAAGGTGTACATTTTAAAGTTTTGAAGTCACGAGCCCGCCTGGAGAACAGAGGTGTACATTTTAAAGTGTTGAGGTCAGGAGCCCGCCTGGAGAACAGAGGTGTACCGTTCAAACTTTTAAAGTCAGGAGCCCGCCTGAAGAATAGAGGCGTACCTTTTAATATTTGAAGTCAGGAGTCCGCCTTGAGAACAAAGGCGTACCTTTTAAGTTTTGATGTCAGGAGCCCACCTGGAGAACAGAGGTGTATCTTTTAAGTTTTGAAGTCAGGAGCCCACTTGGAGAACATATGCATACCTTTAATGTTTTGAAGTTAGGAGCCCGCTTGGAGAACAGAGGCGTACCTTTTAAGTTTTGAAGTCTGGAGCCCGCCTGGAGAATAGAGGCGTACCTTTTAAGTTTTGAAGCCAGGAGCCCGCCTGGAGAACAAAGGTTTACATTTTAATAGTTTGAAGTCAGGAGCCCGCCTGGAGAACAGAGATATACCTTTTAAGTTTTGAAGTCAGGAGCCCACCTGGAGAACAGAGGTGTACATTTAAAAGTTTTGAAGTCAGGAGCCCGCCTGGAGAACAGAGGTGTACATATTAAAGTTTTGAATTCAGGAGTCCGCATGGAGAACATAGCTTAACCTTTTAAGTTTTGAAGTCAGGAGCCTGCCTGGAGAACAGAGGCGTACCTTTTAAGTTTTGAAGTTAGGAGCCCGCCTGGAGAACAAAGGTGTACATTTTAAAGTTAGGAGCCCGCCTGGAGAACAAAGGTGTACATTTTAAAGTTTTGATATTAGGAGCCCGCCTGGAGAACAGAGGTGTACATTTTAAAGTGTTAAAGTCAGGAGCCCGCCTGGAGAATAGAGGCGTACCTTTCAAAGTTTTGAAGTCAGGAGCCCGCCTGGAGAATAGAGGCGTACCTTTTAATATTTGAAGTCAGGAGCCCTCCTTGAGAACAAAGGCGTACCTTTTAAGTTTTGAAGTCAGGAGCCCGTCTGGAGAACAGAAGTGTACATTATAAAGTTTTGAAGTCAGGAGCCCGCCTGTAGAACAGAGGTGTACATATTAATGTTTTGAATTCAGGAGCCTGCCTGGAGAACAGAGCTTTACCTTTTAAGTTTTGAAGTCAGGAGCCCGCCTAGAGAACAGAGGCGTACCTTTTTAAGTTTTGAAGTCAGGAACTCGCCTGGAGAACAGAGGTGTACATTTTAATGTTTTGAAGTCAGGAGCTCGCCTGGAGAACAGAGGTCTACATTTTAAAGTGTTGAAGTCAGGAGCCTGCCTGGAGAACAGAGGTGTGCCTTTCAAAGTTTTGAAGTCAGGAGCCTGCCTGGAGACCAGAGGCGTACATTTTAATATTTGAAGTCAGGAGTCCGCCTTGAGAACAAAGGCGTACCTTTTTAGTTTTGAAGTCTGCAGCTCGCCTGGAGAACAGAGGTGTACATTTTAAAGTTTTGAATTCCGGAGCCCACCTGGGGAACAGAGGTGTACCTTTTAAGTTTTGAAGTCAGGAGCCCACTTGGAGAACAGATGCGTACCTTTTATGTTTTGAAGTCAGGAGCCCGCCTGGAGAACAGAGGCGTACCTTTTAAGTTTTGAAGTCAGAAGCCCGCCTTGAGAATAGAGGTGTACCTTTTAAGTTTTGAAGTGAGGAGCCCGCCTGGAGAACAAAGGTTTACATTTTAATATTTTGAAGTCAGGAGCCCGCCTGGAGAACAGAGATGTACCTTTTACGTTTTCAAGTCAGGAGCCCGCCTAGAGAAAAGAGGTGTACATTTTAAAGTTTTTGAAGATAGGAGCCCGCCTGGAGAACAGAGGTGTACATATTAAAGTTTTGAATTCAGGAGCGCGCCTGGAGAACATAGCTTTACCTTTTAAGTTTTAAAGTCAGGAGCCCGCCTGGAGAACAGAGGCATACCTTTCAATATCAAGAAGTCAGGAGTCCGCCTAGAGAACAGTGGTGTACATTTTAAAGTTTTGAAAACAGGAGTCCGTCTGGAGAACAGAGATGTACCTTTTAAGTTTTGAAGTCAAGAGCCCGCCTGGAGAATAGAGGCGTACCTTCTAAGTTTTGAGGTCAAGAGCCCGCCTGGAGAACAGATATATACATTTTAATGTTTTGAAGTCAGGATCCCGCTTGGAGAACAGAGGTATACATTTTAGAGTGTTGAAGTCAGGAGCCTGCCTGGAGAACAGAGGTGTACCTTTCAAAGTTTTGAAGTCAGCAACTCGCCTTGAGAACAGAGGTGTACATTTTAAAGTTTTAAAGTCAGGAGCCCACCTGGAGAACAGAGGTGTACCTTTTAAGTTTTGAAGTCAGGAGCCCACTTAGAGAACAGATGCGTACCTTTTATGTTTTGAAGTCAAGAGCCCGCCTGGAGAATAGAGGCATACCTTTTAAATTTAGAAGTAAGAAGCCCGACTGGAGAATAGAGGTGTACCTTTTAAGTTTTGAAGTCAGGAGCCCGCCTAAAGAAGAATGGTTTACATTTTAATATTTTGAAGTCAGGAGCCCGCTTGGAGAACAGAGATGTACCATTTAGGTTTTGAAGTCAGGAGCCCGCCTGGAGAACAGTGGTGTACATTTTAAAGTTTTGAAGTCAGGAGCCCGCCTGGAGAACAGAGGTTTAAATATTAAAGTTTTGAATTCAGGAGCCCGCTTGGAGAATATAGCTTTACCTTTTAGGTTTTGATGTCCGGAGCCCGCCTGGAGAACAGAGGCGTACCTTTTAAGTTTTGAAGTTAGGAGCCCGCCTGGAGAATAGAGGTGTACCTTTTAAGTTTTGAAGTCAGGAGCCCGCCTGGAGAACAAAGGTGTACATTTTAAAGTGTTAAAGTCAGGAGCCCGCCTGGAGAACAGAGGTGTACCTTTCAAAGTTTTGAGGTCAGGAGACCGCCTGGAGAACAGAGGCGTACCTTTTAATATTTGAAGTCAGGAGCCCGCCTTGAGAATAAAGGCATTCCTTTTAAGTTTTGAAGTCAAGAGCCCGCCTGGAGAACAGAGGTGTACATTTTAAAGTTCTGAAGTCAGGAGCCCGCCTGGAGAACACAGGTGTACATATTAAAGTTTTGAATTCAGGAGCCCGCCTGGAGAACAAAGCTTTACCTTTTAAGTTTTGAAGTCAGGAGCACGCTTGGAGAACAGAGGCGTAACTTTTTAAGTTTTGAAGTCAGGATCCCGCCTGGAGAATAGAGGTGTACATTTTAATGTTTTGAAGTCAGGAGCCCGCCTGGAGAACAGAGGTGTACATTTTAAAGTTTTGAAGTCAGGAGCCCGCCTGGAGAATAGAGGCGTACCTTTTACGTTTTGAAGTCAGGAGCTCGCCTAGAGAACAAAGGTTTACATTTTAATATTTTTTAAGTCAGGAGCCCGCCTGGAGAATAGAGATGTAACTTTTAAGTTTTGAAGTCAGGAGCCCGCGTGGAGAACAGAGGTGTACATTTTAAAGTTTTTAAGTCAGAAGCCCGCCTGGGGAACAGAGGTGTACATTTTAATGTTTTGAAGTCAGGAACCCGCCTGGAGAATAGACGTGTACCTTTTAAGTTTTGAGCCAGGATCCCACTTGGTGAACAGAGGCGTACCTTTTAAGTTTTGAAGTTAGGAGCCCGCCTGGAGAAGAGAGGCGTACCTTTTAAGTTTTGAAGTCAAGATACCTCCTGGAGAATAGAGGCGTACCTTTTAAGTTTTGAAGTCAGGAGCCCGCCTGGAGAACAGAGATGTACCTTTAATGTTTTGAAGTCAGGAGCCCGCCTGGAGACAAAGGTGTACATTTTAAAGTTTTGAAGTCAGGAGCACGCCTGGAGAACAGAGGTGTACATATTAAAGTTTTGAATTCAGGAGCCCTCCTGCAGAACAGAGCTTTACCTTTTAAGTTTTGAAGTCAGGGGCCCGCCTGGAGAACAGAGGCGTACCTTTTATGTTTTGAAGTTAGGAGCCCGCTTGGAGAACAGAGGTGTACATTTTAACGTTTTGAAGTCAGGAGCCTGCCTGGAGAATAGAGGTATACATTTTAAAGTGTTGAAGTCAGGAGCCCGCCTGGAGAACAGGTGTACCCTTCAAAGTTTTGAAGTCAGGAGCCCTCCTGGAGAAGAGAGGCGTACCTTTTAATATTCGAAGTTAGGAGCCCGCATTGAGAACAAAGGCGTACCTTTTATGTTTTGAAGTCAGGAGCCCGCCTAGAGAACAGAGGTGCACATTTTAAAGTTTTGAATTCTGGAGCCCGCCTGGAGAACATAGGTGTACATATTAAAGTTTTGAATTCAGGAGTCCGCGTGGAGAACAGAGCATTAGCTTTTAAGTTTTGAAGTCAGGAGCTCGCCTGGAGAACAGAGGCGTACATTTTTAAGTTTTGAAGTCAGGAACCCGCCTAGAGAACAGAGGTGTACATTTTAATGTTTTGAAGTCAGGAGCCCGCCTGGAGAACAGAGGTGTACATTTTAAAGTGTTGAAGTCAGGAGCCCGCCTGGAGAACAGAGTTGTACCTATCAATGTTTTGAAGTCAGGAACCCGCCTGGAGAACATAGGTTTACCTTTTAATATTTAAAGTCAGGAGCCCGCCTTGAGAACAAAAGCGTACCTTTGAAGTTATGAAGTCAGGAGCCATCCTGGAGAACAGAGGTGTACATTTTAAAGTTTTGAAATCAGAAGCCCGCTTGGAGAACATAGGTGTACCTTTTAAGTTTTGAAGTCAGGAGCCCGCCTGGAGAATAGTGGTGTACATTTTAATGTTTTGAAGTCATGAGCCCGCCTGGAGAACAGAGGTGTACCTTTTAAGTTTTGAAGTCAGGAGCCCACTTGGAGAATAGAGGCGTATCTTTTAAGTTTTGAAGTCAGGAGCTCGCCTGGAGAACAGAGGCGTACCTTTTAAGTTTTGAAGTTAGGATCCCGCCTGGAGAATATAGGTGTACCTTTTAAGTGTTAAAGTCATGAGCCCGCCTGGAGAATATAGGCGTACCTTTTAAGTTTTGAGCCAGGAGCCTTCCTGGAGTACGGAGGCGTACCTTTTAAAGTTTTGAAGTCAGGAGCCCGCTTGGAGAACAGAGGCGTACCTTTCAAGATCAAGAAGTCAGGAGCCCACCTAGAGAACAGAGGTGTACATTTTAAAGTTATGAAGTCAGGCACCCTCCTGGAGAACAGAGGTGTACCTTTTAAGTTTTGAATTTAGGAGCCCGCTTGGAGAATAGAGGCATACCTTTTACGTTTTGAAGTTAGGAGCTCGCCTAGAGAACAAAGGTTTACATTTTAATATTTTTTAAGTCAGGAGACCGCCTGGAGAATAGAGGTAACTTTTAAGTTTTGAAGTCAGGAGCCCGCCTGGAGAACAGAGGTGTACATTTTAAAGTTTCTAAGTCAGAAGCCCGCCTGGGGAACAGAGGTGTACATTTTAAAGTTTTGAAGTCAAGAACCCGCCTGGAGAATAGACGTGTACCTTTTAAATTTTGAGCCAGGATCCCACTTGGAGAACAGAGGCGTACCTTTTAAGTTTTGAAGTCAGGAGCCCGCCTGGAGAAGAGAGGCGTACCTTTTAAGTTTTGAAGTCAAGAGCCCTCCTGGAGAATAGAGGCGTACCTTTTAAGTTTTGAAGTCAGGAGCTCGCCTGGAGAACAAAGGTTTACATTTTAATATTTTGAAGTCAGGAGCCCGCCTGGAGAACAGAGATGTACCTTTAATGTTTTGAAGTCACGAGCCCGCCTGGCGACAAAGGTGTACATTTTAAAGTTTTGAAGTCAGGAGCCCGCCTGGAGAACAGAGGTGTACATATTAAAGTTTTGAATTCAGGAGCCCGACTAGAGAACAAAGCTTTACCTTTTAAGTTTTGAAGTCAGGTGCCCGCCTGGAGAACAGAGGCATACCTTTTATATTTTGAAGTTAGGAGCCCGCTTGGAGAACAGAGGTGTACATTTTAAAGTTTTGAAGTCAGGAGCCTGCCTGGAGAACAGAGGTGTACATTTTAAAGTGTTGAAGTCAGGAGCCCGCCTGGAGAACAGAGGTGTACCTTTCAAAGTTTTGAAGTCAGGAGCCCGCCTGGAGAACAGAGGCGTACCTTTTAATATTTGAAGTTAGGAGCCTGCATTGAGAACAAAGGCATAGCTTTTAAGTTTTGAAGTCAGGAGCCCGCCTAGAGAACAGAGGTGCACATTTTAAAGTTTTGAAGTATGGAGCCCGCCTGGAGAACATAGGTGTACATATTAAAGTTTTGAATTCAGGAGCCCGCCTGGAGAAAAGAGCATTAGCTTTTAAGTTTTGAAGTCAGGAGCTCGCCTGGAGAACAGAGGCGTACCTTTTTAAGTTTTGAAGTCAGGAACCCGCCTAGAGAACAGAGGTGTACATTTTAATGTTTTGAAGTTAGAGACTGCCTGGAGAACAGAGGTGTACATTTTAAAGTGTTGAAGTCAGGAGCCCGCCTGGAGAATACAGTTGTACCTTTCAATGTTTTGAAGTCAGGAAACCGCCTGGAGAATAGAGGTGTACCTTTTAATATTTGAAGTCAGGAGCCCGCCTTGAGAACAAAAGCGTACCTTTTAAGTTATGAAATCAGGAGCCCTTCTGGAGAACAGAGGTATACATTTTAAAGTTTTGAAATCAGAAGCCCGCTTTGAGAACAGATATGTACCTTTTAAGTTTTGAAGTCAGGAGCCCGCCTGGAGAATAGAGGTGTACCTTTTAAGTTTTGAAGTTAGGATCCCGCCTGGAGAATAGAGGCATACCTTTTAAGTTTTGAAGTCAGGAGCCCGCCTGGACAACAAAGGTTTACATTTTAATATTTTGAAGTTAGGAGCCCGCCGGGAGAACAGATATGTACCTTTTACGTTTTGAAGTCAGGAGCCTGCCTGGAGAATAGAGGCGTACCTTTTATGTTTTGAAGTTAGGAGCCCGCCTGGAGAACAGAGGTGTACATTTTAAAGTTTTGAAGTCAGGAGCCCGCCTGGAGAACAGAGGTGTACATTTTAAAGTGTTGAAGTCAAGAGCCCGCCTGGAGAATAGAGGTGTACCTTTCAAAGTTTTGAAGTCAGTAGCCCGCCTGGAGAATAGAGGCGTACCTTTTAATATTTGAAGTCATGAGCCCGCCTTGAGAACCAAGGCATACCTTTTAAGTTTTGAAGTCAGGAGCCAGCCTGGAGAACAGAGGTGTACATTTTAAAGTTTTGAAGTCAGGAGCCTACTTGGAGAACAGAGTTGTACATTTTTAAGTTTTGAAGTCAGGAGCCCGCTTGTAAAAAAGATGTGTACCTTTTAAGTTTTGAAGTCAGGAGCCCTCCTAGAGAACAGAGAGGTACCTTTTACAGTTTGAAGTCAGGAGCCCGCCTGGAGAACAGAGGTATACCTTTTTAAGTTATAAAGTCAGGAGCCCTCCTGGAGAACAGAGGTGTACATTTTAAAAGTCTTGAAGTCAGGAGCCCGCCTGGAGAACAGAGGTGTACCTTTTTAAGTTTTGAAGTCAGGAGCCCGCCTGGAGAACAGAGGTATACCATCTTACGTTAAAGAGTCAGGAGCCCGCCTGGAGAACAGAGGTATACCATCTTACGTTAAAGAGTCAGGAGCCCGCCTGGAGAACAGAGGTATACCATCTTACGTTAAAGAGTCAGGAGCCCGCCTGGAGAACAGAGGTATACCATCTTACGTTAAAGAGTCAGGAGCCCGCCTGGAGAACAGAGGTATACCATCTTACGTTAAAGAGTCAGGAGCCCGCCTGGAGAACAGAGGTATACCATCTTACGTTAAAGAGTCAGGAGCCCGCCTGGAGAACAGAGGTATACCATCTTACGTTAAAGAGTCAGGAGCCCGCCTGGAGAACAGAGGTATACCATCTTACGTTAAAGAGTCAGGAGCCCGCCTGGAGAACAGAGGTATACCATCTTACGTTAAAGAGTCAGGAGCCCGCCTGGAGAACAGAGGTATACCATCTTACGTTAAAGAGTCAGGAGCCCGCCTGGAGAACAGAGGTATACCATCTTACGTTAAAGAGTCAGGAGCCCGCCTGGAGAACAGAGGTATACCATCTTACGTTAAAGAGTCAGGAGCCCGCCTGGAGAACAGAGGTATACCATCTTACGTTAAAGAGTCAGGAGCCCGCCTCGAGAACAGAGGCGTACCTTTTAAGTGTTGAAGTTAGGATCCCGCCTGGAGAACAGAGGAATACCTTTTAAGTTTTGAAGTCAGGAGCTCGCCTGGACAACAAAGGTTTACATTTTAATATTTTGAAGTCAGGAGCCCATCTGGAGAACAAAGATGTACCTTTTACGTTTTGAAGTCAGGAGCCTGCCTAGAGAACAGAGGTGTACATATTAAAGTTTTTAATTCAGGAGCCCGCTTGGAGAACTAAGCTTTACCTTTTAAATTTTGAAGTCAGGAGCCCGCCTGGAGAACAGAGGCGTACCTTTTATGTTTTGAAGTTAGGAGCCCGCCTGGAGAACAGAGGTGTACATTTTAAAGTTTTGAAGTTAGGAGCCCGCCTGGAGAACAGAGGTATACCTTTTAAAGTTTTGAAGTCAGGAGCCCGCCTGGAGAACAGAGGTATACCTTTTAAAGTTTTGAAGTCAGGAGCCCGCCTGGAGAACAGAGGTATACCTTTTAAAGTTTTGAAGTCAGGAGCCCGCCTGGAGAACAGAGGTATACCTTTTAAAGTTTTGAAGTCAGGAGCCCGCCTGGAGAACAGAGGTATACCTTTTAAAGTTTTGAAGTCAGGAGCCCGCCTGGAGAACAGAGGTATACCTTTTAAAGTTTTGAAGTCAGGAGCCCGCCTGGAGAACAGAGGTATACCTTTTAAAGTTTTGAAGTCAGGAGCCCGCCTGGAGAACAGAGGTATACCTTTTAAAGTTTTGAAGTCAGGAGCCCGCCTGGAGAACAGAGGTATACCTTTTAAAGTTTTGAAGTCAGGAGCCCGCCTGGAGAACAGAGGTATACCTTTTAAAGTTTTGAAGTCAGGAGCCCGCCTGGAGAACAGAGGTATACCTTTTAAAGTTTTGAAGTCAGGAGCCCGCCTGGAGAACAGAGGTATACCTTTTAAAGTTTTGAAGTCAGGAGCCCGCCTGGAGAACAGAGGTATACCTTTTAAAGTTTTGAAGTCAGGAGCCCGCCTGGAGAACAGAGGTATACCTTTTAAAGTTTTGAAGTCAGGAGCCCGCCTGGAGAACAGAGGTATACCTTTTAAAGTTTTGAAGTCAGGAGCCCGCCTGGAGAACAGAGGTATACCTTTTAAAGTTTTGAAGTCAGGAGCCCGCCTGGAGAACAGAGGTATACCTTTTAAAGTTTTGAAGTCAGGAGCCCGCCTGGAGAACAGAGGTATACCTTTTAAAGTTTTGAAGTCAGGAGCCCGCCTGGAGAACAGAGGTATACCTTTTAAAGTTTTGAAGTCAGGAGCCCGCCTGGAGAACAGAGGTATACCTTTTAAAGTTTTGAAGTCAGGAGCCCGCCTGGAGAACAGAGGTATACCTTTTAAAGTTTTGAAGTCAGGAGCCCGCCTGGAGAACAGAGGTATACCTTTTAAAGTTTTGAAGTCAGGAGCCCGCCTGGAGAACAGAGGTATACCTTTTAAAGTTTTGAAGTCAGGAGCCCGCCTGGAGAACAGAGGTATACCTTTTAAAGTTTTGAAGTCAGGAGCCCGCCTGGAGAACAGAGGTATACCTTTTAAAGTTTTGAAGTCAGGAGCCCGCCTGGAGAACAGAGGTATACCTTTTAAAGTTTTGAAGTCAGGAGCCCGCCTGGAGAACAGAGGTATACCTTTTAAAGTTTTGAAGTCAGGAGCCCGCCTGGAGAACAGAGGTATACCTTTTAAAGTTTTGAAGTCAGGAGCCCGCCTGGAGAACAGAGGTATACCTTTTAAAGTTTTGAAGTCAGGAGCCCGCCTGGAGAACAGAGGTATACCTTTTAAAGTTTTGAAGTCAGGAGCCCGCCTGGAGAACAGAGGTATACCTTTTAAAGTTTTGAAGTCAGGAGCCCGCCTGGAGAACAGAGGTATACCTTTTAAAGTTTTGAAGTCAGGAGCCCGCCTGGAGAACAGAGGTATACCTTTTAAAGTTTTGAAGTCAGGAGCCCGCCTGGAGAACAGAGGTATACCTTTTAAAGTTTTGAAGTCAGGAGCCCGCCTGGAGAACAGAGGTATACCTTTTAAAGTTTTGAAGTCAGGAGCCCGCCTGGAGAACAGAGGTATACCTTTTAAAGTTTTGAAGTCAGGAGCCCGCCTGGAGAACAGAGGTATACCTTTTAAAGTTTTGAAGTCAGGAGCCCGCCTGGAGAACAGAGGTATACCTTTTAAAGTTTTGAAGTCAGGAGCCCGCCTGGAGAACAGAGGTATACCTTTTAAAGTTTTGAAGTCAGGAGCCCGCCTGGAGAACAGAGGTATACCTTTTAAAGTTTTGAAGTCAGGAGCCCGCCTGGAGAACAGAGGTATACCTTTTAAAGTTTTGAAGTCAGGAGCCCGCCTGGAGAACAGAGGTATACCTTTTAAAGTTTTGAAGTCAGGAGCCCGCCTGGAGAACAGAGGTATACCTTTTAAAGTTTTGAAGTCAGGAGCCCGCCTGGAGAACAGAGGTATACCTTTTAAAGTTTTGAAGTCAGGAGCCCGCCTGGAGAACAGAGGTATACCTTTTAAAGTTTTGAAGTCAGGAGCCCGCCTGGAGAACAGAGGTATACCTTTTAAAGTTTTGAAGTCAGGAGCCCGCCTGGAGAACAGAGGTATACCTTTTAAAGTTTTGAAGTCAGGAGCCCGCCTGGAGAACAGAGGTATACCTTTTAAAGTTTTGAAGTCAGGAGCCCGCCTGGAGAACAGAGGTATACCTTTTAAAGTTTTGAAGTCAGGAGCCCGCCTGGAGAACAGAGGTATACCTTTTAAAGTTTTGAAGTCAGGAGCCCGCCTGGAGAACAGAGGTATACCTTTTAAAGTTTTGAAGTCAGGAGCCCGCCTGGAGAACAGAGGTATACCTTTTAAAGTTTTGAAGTCAGGAGCCCGCCTGGAGAACAGAGGCGTACCTTTTAAGTTTTGAAATCAGGAGCCCGCCAGGAAAATAGAGGCGTACCTTTTATGTATTGAAGTCAGGAGCTCGCCTGGAGAATAAAGGCGTACCTTTTTAAGTTTTGAAGTCAGGAACCCGCCTAGAGAAGAGAGGTGTACATTTTAATGTTTTGAAGATGGAGCCCGCCTGGAGAACAGAGATGTACATTTTAAAGTGTTGAAGTAGGGAGCCCGCCTGGAGAACATAGGTGTACCTTTCAATGTTTTGAAGTCAGGAACCCGCCTGGAGAATAGGGGTGTACCTTTTAATATTTGAAGTCAGGAGCCCGCCTTGAGAACAAGAGCGTACCTTTTAAGTTATGAAGTCAGGAGCGTTCCTGGAGAACAGAGGTGTACATTTTAAAGTTTTGAACTCAGAAGCCCGCTTGGAGAACAGAGGTGTACCTTTTAAGTTATGAAGTCAGGAGCCCGCCTAGAGAATAGAGGTGTACATTTTAAAGTTTTGAAGTCATGAGCCTGCTTGGAGAACAGAGGTGTACCTTTTAAGTTTTGAAGTCAGGAGCCCACTTGGAGAACAGAGGCGTACCTTTTAAGTTGTGAAGTCAGGAGCCCGCCTGGAGAACAGAGGCATACCTTTTAAGTTTTGAAGTTAGGATCCCGCCTTGAGAATAGAGGCATACCTTTTAAGTTTTGAAGTCAGGAGCCTGCCTGGACAACAAAGGTTTAAATTTTAATATTTTGAAGTTAGGAGCCCGCCGCGAGAACATATATGTACCTTTTACGTTTTGAAGTCAGGAGCCCGCCTGGAGAATAGAGGCGTACCTTTTATGTTTTGAAGTTGGAAGCCCGCCAGGAGAACAGAGGTGTACATTTTAAAGTTGTCAGGAGCCTGCCTGGAGAACAGAGGTGTACATTTTAAAGTGTTGAAGTCAGGAGCCCGCCTGGAGAACAGAGGTGTACCTTTCAAAGTTTTGAAGTCAGGAGCCCGCCTGGAGAATAGAGGCGTACCTTTTAATATTTGAAGTTAGGAGCCCGCCTTGAGAACAAAGATGTACCTTTTAAGTTTTGAAGTCAGGAGCCCGCCTGGAGAACAGAGGTGTAAATTTTAAAGTTTTGAAGTCAGGAGCCTGCTTGGAGAACAGAGTTGTACATTTTAAAGTTTTGAAGTCAGGAGCCCGCCTGTAAAACAGAGGTGTACCTTTTAAGTTTTGAAGTCAGGAGCCCTCCTAGAGAACAGAGATGTACCTTTTACGTTTTGAAGTCAGGAGCCTACTTGGAGAACAGAGGCGTACCTTTTAAGTTTTGAAGTTAGGAGCCCGTCTGGAGAACAGAGGTGTACATTTTGATGTTTTGAAGTCAGGATCCTGCCTGGAGAACTGAGGTGTACATTTTAAAGTGTTGAAGTCAGAAGCCCGCCTAGAGAATAGGGGTGTACCTTTCAAAGTTTTGAAGTCAGGAGCCCGCCTGGAGAACAGAAGCGAACCTTCTAATATTTAAAGTCAGGAGCCCGCCTTGAGAACAAAGGTGTACCTTTTAAGTTTTGAAGTAAGGAGCCCGCCTGGAGAACAGAGGTGTACATTTTAAAGTTTTGAAGTCAGGAGCCTGCCTGAAGAACAGAGGTGTACATTTTAAAGTGTTGAAGTCAGGAGACCGCCTGGAGAACAGAGGTGTACCATTCATTGTTTTGAAGTCAGGAACCCGCCTGGAGAACAGAGGTGTACCTTTTAATATTTGAAGTCAGGAGCCCGCCTTGAGAACAAAGGCGTACCTTTTAAGTTATGAAGTCAAGAGCCCTCCTGGAGAACAGAGGTGTACATTTTAAAGTTTTGAAATCAAAAGCCCGCCTGGAGAACAGAGGTGTACCTTTTAAGTTTTGAAGTCAGGAGCCCGCCTGGAGAATAGATGTGTACATTTTAAAGTTTTGAAGTCATGAGCCCACCTGGAGAATAGAGGAGTACCTTTTAAGCTTTGATGTTAGGAGCCCACTTGGAGAACAGAGGCGTAAGTTTTAAGTTTTGAAGTTAGGAGCCCGCCTGGAAAATAGAGGCGTACCTTTTGAGTGTTGAAGTTAGGATCCCACCTGGAGAACAGAGGAATACCTTTTAAGTTTTGAAGTCAGGAGCCCTCCGAGACAACAAAGGTTTACATTTTAATATTTTGAAGTCAGGAGCCCACCTGGAGAACAAAGATTTACCTTTTACGTTTTGAAGTCAGGAGCCCGCCTGGAGAACAGAGGTGTACATATTAAAGTTTTGAATTCAGGAGCCCGCTTGGAGAACTGAGCTTTACCTTTTAAATTTTGAAGTCAGGAGCCCGCCTGGAGAACAAAGGCGTACCTTTTAAGTTTTGAAGTTAGGAGCCCGCCTGGAGAACAGAGGTGTACATTTTAAAGTTTTGAAGTCAGGAGCCCGTTTGTAAAACAGAGGTGTACCTTTTAAGTTTTGAAGTCAGGAGCCCTCCTAGAGAACAGAGGTGTACCTTTTAAGTTTTGAAGTTAGGATCTCGCCTGGAGAACAGAGGTGTACCTTTTAATATTTGAAGTCAGGAACCCGCCTTGAGAACAAAGGCGTACCTTTTAAGTTATGAAGTTAGGAGCCCTCCTGGAGAACAGAGGTGTACATTTTAAAGTTTTGAAATTAGAAGCCCGCTTGGAGAACAGAGGTGTACCTTTTAAGTTTTGAAGTCAGGAGCCCGCCTGGAGAATAGAGGTGTACATTTTAAAGTTTTGAAGTCATGAGCCCGCCTGGAGAACAGAGGTGTACCTTTTAAGTTTTGAAGTTAGGAGCCCACTTGGAGAACAGAGGCGTACCTTTTATGTTTTGAAGTCAGGAGCCGGCCTGGAGAACAGAGGCGTACATTTTAAGTTTTGAAGTTAGGATCCCGCCTGGAGAACAGAGGCATACCTTTTAAGTTTGGAAGTCAGGAGCCTGCCTAGACAACAAAGGTTTACATTTTAATATTTTAAAGTTAGGAGCCCGCCTGGAAAACAAATATGTACCTTTTACATTTTGAAGTGAGGAGCCCGCCTGGAGAATAGAGGCGTACCTTTTATGTTTTGAAGTTAGGAGCCCGCCTGGAGAACAGAGGTGTACATTTTAAAGTTTTGAAGTCAGGAGCCTGCCTGGAAAACAGAGGCATACCTTTGAAGTTTTGAAGTCAGGAGCCCGCCTCGAGAATAGAGGTGTACATTTTAAAGTTTTGAATATAGGAGCCCGCTATAGAGAACATAGGTGTACATATTCAAGTTTTGAATTAAGGAGCCCGCCTGGAGAACATAGCTTTACCTTTTAAGTTTTGAAGTCAGGAGCCCGCCTGGAGAACAGAGGCATACCTTTTAAGTTTTGAAGTCAGGAGCCCACTTGGAGAACAGATGCGTACCTTTTATGTTTTGAAGTCAAGAGCCCGCCTGGAGAACAGAGGTGTACCTTTTAAGTTTTGAAGTAAGAAGCCCGCCTGGAGAATAAAGGTGTACCTTTTAAGTTTTGAAGTCAGGATCCCGCCTGGAGAACAAAGGTTTACATTTTAATATTTTGAAGTCAGGAGCCCGATTGGAGAACAGAGATGTACCTTTTAAGTTTTGAAGTCAGGAGCCCGCCTGGAGAACAAAGGTTTACATTTTAATATTTTGAAGTCAGGAGCCCGATTGGAGAACAGAGATGTACCTTTTAAGTTTTGAAGTCAGGAGCCCGCCTGGAGAACAAAGGTTTACATTTTAATATTTTGAAGTCAGGAGCCCGATTGGAGAACAGAGATGTACCTTTTAAGTTTTGAAGTCAGGAGCCCGCCTGGAGAACAAAGGTTTACATTTTAATATTTTGAAGTCAGGAGCCCGATTGGAGAACAGAGATGTACCTTTTAAGTTTTGAAGTCAGGAGCCCGCCTGGAGAACAAAGGTTTACATTTTAATATTTTGAAGTCAGGAGCCCGATTGGAGAACAGAGATGTACCTTTTAAGTTTTGAAGTCAGGAGCCCGCCTGGAGAACAAAGGTTTACATTTTAATATTTTGAAGTCAGGAGCCCGATTGGAGAACAGAGATGTACCTTTTAAGTTTTGAAGTCAGGAGCCCGCCTGGAGAACAAAGGTTTACATTTTAATATTTTGAAGTCAGGAGCCCGATTGGAGAACAGAGATGTACCTTTTAAGTTTTGAAGTCAGGAGCCCGCCTGGAGAACAAAGGTTTACATTTTAATATTTTGAAGTCAGGAGCCCGATTGGAGAACAGAGATGTACCTTTTAAGTTTTGAAGTCAGGAGCCCGCCTGGAGAACAAAGGTTTACATTTTAATATTTTGAAGTCAGGAGCCCGATTGGAGAACAGAGATGTACCTTTTAAGTTTTGAAGTCAGGAGCCCGCCTGGAGAACAAAGGTTTACATTTTAATATTTTGAAGTCAGGAGCCCGATTGGAGAACAGAGATGTACCTTTTAAGTTTTGAAGTCAGGAGCCCGCCTGGAGAACAAAGGTTTACATTTTAATATTTTGAAGTCAGGAGCCCGATTGGAGAACAGAGATGTACCTTTTAAGTTTTGAAGTCAGGAGCCCGCCTGGAGAACAAAGGTTTACATTTTAATATTTTGAAGTCAGGAGCCCGATTGGAGAACAGAGATGTACCTTTTAAGTTTTGAAGTCAGGAGCCCGCCTGGAGAACAAAGGTTTACATTTTAATATTTTGAAGTCAGGAGCCCGATTGGAGAACAGAGATGTACCTTTTAAGTTTTGAAGTCAGGAGCCCGCCTGGAGAACAAAGGTTTACATTTTAATATTTTGAAGTCAGGAGCCCGATTGGAGAACAGAGATGTACCTTTTAAGTTTTGAAGTCAGGAGCCCGCCTGGAGAACAAAGGTTTACATTTTAATATTTTGAAGTCAGGAGCCCGATTGGAGAACAGAGATGTACCTTTTAAGTTTTGAAGTCAGGAGCCCGCCTGGAGAACAAAGGTTTACATTTTAATATTTTGAAGTCAGGAGCCCGATTGGAGAACAGAGATGTACCTTTTAAGTTTTGAAGTCAGGAGCCCGCCTGGAGAACAAAGGTTTACATTTTAATATTTTGAAGTCAGGAGCCCGATTGGAGAACAGAGATGTACCTTTTAAGTTTTGAAGTCAGGAGCCCGCCTGGAGAACAAAGGTTTACATTTTAATATTTTGAAGTCAGGAGCCCGATTGGAGAACAGAGATGTACCTTTTAAGTTTTGAAGTCAGGAGCCCGCCTGGAGAACAAAGGTTTACATTTTAATATTTTGAAGTCAGGAGCCCGATTGGAGAACAGAGATGTACCTTTTAAGTTTTGAAGTCAGGAGCCCGCCTGGAGAACAAAGGTTTACATTTTAATATTTTGAAGTCAGGAGCCCGATTGGAGAACAGAGATGTACCTTTTAAGTTTTGAAGTCAGGAGCCCGCCTGGAGAACAAAGGTTTACATTTTAATATTTTGAAGTCAGGAGCCCGATTGGAGAACAGAGATGTACCTTTTAAGTTTTGAAGTCAGGAGCCCGCCTGGAGAACAAAGGTTTACATTTTAATATTTTGAAGTCAGGAGCCCGATTGGAGAACAGAGATGTACCTTTTAAGTTTTGAAGTCAGGAGCCCGCCTGGAGAACAAAGGTTTACATTTTAATATTTTGAAGTCAGGAGCCCGATTGGAGAACAGAGATGTACCTTTTAAGTTTTGAAGTCAGGAGCCCGCCTGGAGAACAAAGGTTTACATTTTAATATTTTGAAGTCAGGAGCCCGATTGGAGAACAGAGATGTACCTTTTAAGTTTTGAAGTCAGGAGCCCGCCTGGAGAACAAAGGTTTACATTTTAATATTTTGAAGTCAGGAGCCCGATTGGAGAACAGAGATGTACCTTTTAAGTTTTGAAGTCAGGAGCCCGCCTGGAGAACAAAGGTTTACATTTTAATATTTTGAAGTCAGGAGCCCGATTGGAGAACAGAGATGTACCTTTTAAGTTTTGAAGTCAGGAGCCCGCCTGGAGAACAAAGGTTTACATTTTAATATTTTGAAGTCAGGAGCCCGATTGGAGAACAGAGATGTACCTTTTAAGTTTTGAAGTCAGGAGCCCGCCTGGAGAACAAAGGTTTACATTTTAATATTTTGAAGTCAGGAGCCCGATTGGAGAACAGAGATGTACCTTTTAAGTTTTGAAGTCAGGAGCCCGCCTGGAGAACAAAGGTTTACATTTTAATATTTTGAAGTCAGGAGCCCGATTGGAGAACAGAGATGTACCTTTTAAGTTTTGAAGTCAGGAGCCCGCCTGGAGAACAAAGGTTTACATTTTAATATTTTGAAGTCAGGAGCCCGATTGGAGAACAGAGATGTACCTTTTAAGTTTTGAAGTCAGGAGCCCGCCTGGAGAACAAAGGTTTACATTTTAATATTTTGAAGTCAGGAGCCCGATTGGAGAACAGAGATGTACCTTTTAAGTTTTGAAGTCAGGAGCCCGCCTGGAGAACAAAGGTTTACATTTTAATATTTTGAAGTCAGGAGCCCGATTGGAGAACAGAGATGTACCTTTTAAGTTTTGAAGTCAGGAGCCCGCCTGGAGAACAAAGGTTTACATTTTAATATTTTGAAGTCAGGAGCCCGATTGGAGAACAGAGATGTACCTTTTAAGTTTTGAAGTCAGGAGCCCGCCTGGAGAACAAAGGTTTACATTTTAATATTTTGAAGTCAGGAGCCCGATTGGAGAACAGAGATGTACCTTTTAAGTTTTGAAGTCAGGAGCCCGCCTGGAGAACAAAGGTTTACATTTTAATATTTTGAAGTCAGGAGCCCGATTGGAGAACAGAGATGTACCTTTTAAGTTTTGAAGTCAGGAGCCCGCCTGGAGAACAAAGGTTTACATTTTAATATTTTGAAGTCAGGAGCCCGATTGGAGAACAGAGATGTACCTTTTAAGTTTTGAAGTCAGGAGCCCGCCTGGAGAACAAAGGTTTACATTTTAATATTTTGAAGTCAGGAGCCCGATTGGAGAACAGAGATGTACCTTTTAAGTTTTGAAGTCAGGAGCCCGCCTGGAGAACAAAGGTTTACATTTTAATATTTTGAAGTCAGGAGCCCGATTGGAGAACAGAGATGTACCTTTTAAGTTTTGAAGTCAGGAGCCCGCCTGGAGAACAAAGGTTTACATTTTAATATTTTGAAGTCAGGAGCCCGATTGGAGAACAGAGATGTACCTTTTAAGTTTTGAAGTCAGGAGCCCGCCTGGAGAACAGAGGTGTACATTTTAAAGTTTTGAAGTCAGGAGCCCGCCTGGAGAAGAGAGGTTTACATATTAAAGTTTTGAATTCAGGAGCCCGCCTGGAGAACATAGCTTTACCTTTTAGGTTTTGAAGTCAGGAGCCCGCCTAGAGAACAGAGGCCTACCTTTTAAGTTTTGAATTTAGGAGCCCGCCTAGAGAACATAGGTGTACATTTTAAAGTTCTGAAGTCAGGAGCCCGCTTTGAGAACAGAGGTGTACATTTTAAAGTGTTGAAGTCAGGAGCCCGCCTGGAGAACAGAGGTGTACCTTTTTAAGTTTTGAAGTCAGGAGCCCACCTGGAGAATAGATGTGTACATTGTAATGTTTTGAAGTCATGAGCCCGCCTGGAGAACAGAGGTGTACCTTTTAAGCTTTGAAGTCAGGAGCCCACTTGGAGAACAGAGGCGTACTTTTTAAGTTTTGAAGTCAGGAGCCCGCCTGGAGAACAGAGGCGTACCTTTTAAGTGTTGAAATTAGGATCCCGCCTGGAGAACAGAGGAATACCTTTTAAGTTTTGAAGTCAGGAGCCCGCCTGGACAACAAAGGTTTACATTTTAATATTTTGAAGTCAGGAGCCCACCTGGAGAACAAAGATGTACCTTTTACGTTTTGAAGTCAGGAGCCTGCCATGAGAACAGAGGTGTCCATTTTAATGTTTTGAAGTTAGGAGCCCGCCTGGAGAATAGAGGTGTACATTTTAAAGTGTTGAAGTCAGGAGCCTGCCTGGAGAACAGAGGTGTACATTTTAAAGTTTTGAAGTCAGGAGCCCACCTGGAGAACAGAGGTGTACCTTTTAAGTTTTGAAGTCAGGGGCCCACTTGGAGAACAAATGCGTACCTTTTATATTTTGAAGTCAAGAGCCCGCCTGGAGAACAGAGGCGTACCTTTTAAGTTTTGAAGTAAAAAGCCCGCCTGGAGAATAAAGGTGTACCTTTTAAGTTTTGAAGTCAGGAGCCCGCCTGGA